>QFDW01014333.1:0-16948 GCA_003315895.1 Lactifluus rugatus
GGGTTTCGAGTCGAGGAGTAGCAGCGTGCCGCCTGACCGTATCTTGTACGCCGACACTGTGGGGACAAGATTAAGCACAAGGAATGACGGGGTAAGAGTAAGAATTTTTATCAGATAAAGATGGCTCGGTAAGGTATGACGCAATATCAGATGAAGGATTGAACAAATATATTGCAGGAGGTTGATAAGCGACTGGGGGATGGGAATCGATGAATGGGGAAAGGAAATATGACGACGGGATAGAAGTGGAGCGAGGAAAGCCGGAGATGACGTGTTATTGGTAGAAGATACTTACAAGGGGCGTTGTCATCCTTCATGACGGCACCAGCATAGATGAGTTTGAAAGAATTAGGGGGAAGGTGAGTATGTTCCGATATAGTTTGGCGGAATACAGAGAGCGTGGTATCGAGTGAAGGAAGGGGAATCTGGAAGCTGCGTGGGCGGAGATCAGGGGGGAAAGTGATGGGGGGAAAGGGGAACGAGATAGGTGCGGCGAAAGAGAAGGAGAAGCATGGTAAACGCGAGGTATGCAGTGTTAGGAGAAGGGGAAGGTACCAACCGTTCACGACCCCATTTTACGGTAATTGACATATTTTTGCCTGAGCCAAAAAGGCCAGAGAGACGGGAATAGGCGAGTGAGAGTATGATGAGAAGAGCGAGAGAGGAAAAGGTATAATAAAAATGAGGAGGAAGAGAGATGGCAAGTAAGGAGGAGGACATGAATTGGATCACGAGTCCGGGTAACTGCGCAGGTAAAAAGTAATGCCATCATCCTCACAGCCGCATACATTTTACTTTTAGAGACCCGAGTAGCCCCATCCTTCTTCACTCTTTCTCATCTCCCCATTTCTCTCTCCTCAACCCATGTCTGATTCTCTGTCTGCCTCCATTTTCCCCACTCCTTCCAGAAATCCACCCGGCCCGCCCTCTTCCCGTTCCGTAGCCACCCTCCTTACCAGAGGCAGCAATGGCGCGACCCCAATACCTCCCAGTCTTCAGGCGAAGATGGCTGCGGTACGTGTCTTCTCTATCACCCCTCCTTCTTTCCATCTCACTCCGAGGTTCTACTCCCAGATGGCAAACCGAGTGTCCCAATCGCCAGACGTCGACGCTGCCACTGCCGCTTTCAAGCGCATCAGCCTCGGTGCACCCACCTCTCCACTGCGGACACCCTCGGGTGGTCCCCCGCTCCGCCCTAGTCCCGTTCTCTCTCCTGGCATGGCTGCTCGCCGCAACAGACCGGTATTCAAACTCAGTGACATCACTGGTGAGCAGGCACTTGGTGGCGGCGATGCCGACGCCGGTCCGGGTGCAGCAGTCCCTGCCGATACCCACTGGCCATCTCGCCGTTCCACAGCCGCGACAAGCACCCCGTTTGCAAACTTTGGCAAAATTGTGTATGTCCCCCTAGCCATATTCCCCTGCCGACCTTTTTTTGTTTATTCTTCTGTAGTGATCCATCCGGTGCTCTCAACTTTAGTGGCAAGGCCGTAGTACACTCTTCAGGCGTTGACTTCTCCAATGGCCCATCCTTCGCTATTAACATGGACCAACTTCAGCTTGGAGAAGAGCTCGGTAACGGTGCTTACGGTACCGTCAAGCGAGTTCTCCATAGACCCACAAACGTTGCGATGGCAATGAAGGTAAGTGTATAGTCCCAAACTTTCTGTCTCCACCTTCGCACCTTGAATCAATCCTATTCACAGGAAATTCGGTTGGAGCTCGACGATACCAAACTGAATGCGATCATCATGGAACTTGACATTCTACACCGCGCCGTGCACCCGTCTATTGTCGAATTTTACGGCGCGTTCTTCATAGAGTCTTGTGTCTACTATTGTATGGAGTACATGGATGCTGGTAGTCTGGATAAACTGTACGGGGTTGGGGTGCCCGAGCCGGTCTTGGGCCGCATTGTCTCGTTTATGGTCAAAGGGCTTAAATTTCTCAAAGATGAACTGCAGATTATTCACCGAGGTGCGTGTCACGCTTCTCCACTGACAATGCTTCCTCATAAAAACTTCTTTTAGACGTCAAACCTACAAATATTCTCGTTAACAAAAAGGGCGATGTCAAGCTCTGTGATTTCGGCGTTTCTGGTCAGCTCGAAAAATCCCTCGCTAAAACAAACATCGGTTGCCAGAGCTATATGGCACCTGAGCGCATCAAGGGTGAATCCCAGAACGCGCACAGCACGTACACCGTTTCGTCCGACGTGTGGTCTCTCGGGCTCGCGACACTTGAGATCGCCATTGGAAAGTACCCTTATCCACCTGAGACGTACTCAAACGTATTTGCCCAACTTACTGCAATTGTGCATGGTGATCCGCCAGAGCTACCGTACACTTACTCAGAATCTGCACGCGACTGGGTGAACAGGTGTCTTGTAAAGCGACCCGAAGACCGAGCTACTTATGCCGAACTATTGGTATGTTTTTTTTCCTGGGGTCCTCAATCATCATTTCCCTAATGTATAGCGATGCGGTGCAGAGTCATCCGTTCCTCCAAGAAGATGCAAGGCGAAACGTTGACATGCGTGGATGGGTAGCACGTGCTCTACAATGGCGGGATGAAAGAAAACAGCAGGGGCGATTCCGCCGGCAAGAACAAGAACACCAGCACCCTGTGGACACCCTACGACCATCATAGTTGAACGACTCACTCCCAATCGCTGGCTAAATATTCCGGCACATAAAAGGGTGTCCTACAGTCATCGCTTCTGCCGGTCCCACTCCACCTTACCCTATCAGACACGCAAAATTACCCGCGTACAATGCCTCTACCCAACCTACACTATTCGCGTACCTCGTTTGACTCCAACGACGCACGTATTGCTCTAGGCGACTCACGCCCTTGCCACGGAGAATCATAGATGTGAGTGAAGTAGAAGGTTAGATCGGGTTTTAGTTGGGCCCCTAAAAGACTTGGGGAGGGCGGGATCACTCGGGACTTTGTTATAACAATATGCGTAAATTAGAGAAGAATAAAGTATTTATAGTTGTTTGCGGACACGGTTGAACGGGCCGAGATAATGAGTCAATTCTATGAACGGTTTGGTCGCTGATTGTCATGTTCCCCCCACACGACAGTGAGTTGCTCATGCTCACTGTTATCTTAATCCTCATCGATCTCTCATTTTCACTCTAGTCTCGGCTCCGTTTAACTTCCCACAGGAGGAAGAGAACGTATTAAAATTTTGGCGCGAGATCGACGCGTTCAAAACTAGCCTCAAGCTCTCCGAAGGACGTCCCGTATTCTCATTCTACGATGGGCCTCCCTTTGCTACTGGGCTGCCGCATTATGGCCATCTGCTCGCAGGGACGATAAAGGTACCGTAAAACGCAGCCCACCTCGGATTTTCGCTTTTCTAATGATCCCCATCTTGGTCATCTCACACATACTGTTTCATAGGACATCGTCACTCGCCACGCACACGTCTCTGGTTTCCACGTTCCGCGCCGTTTCGGGTGGGACACGCACGGCGTACCGGTGGAGCACGAAATAGACAAGAAGCTCGGGATCAAGTCGCGCGGGGATGTGCTCGCGATGGGCATCGACCGGTACAACGCCGAGTGCCGCGCGATCGTCATGCGCTATTCGTCCGAGTGGCGCAACACTGTCGAACGCATGGGCCGCTGGATCGACTTTGACAACGACTACAAGACGCTCAATCTTAGCTTTATGGAGAGCGTCTGGTGGGCGTTTAAGCAGCTCTTTGAAAACGATCTCGTCTATCGCGGTCTTAAAGTCATGCCTTACTCGACCGGACTGCTCACGCCGCTGTCCAACTTTGAGGCTGGGCAGAATTACAAGGAGGTCAATGATCCGGCAGGTTTGTGCTACCGCGTTTATTTTTCTATTTCTCTCCCTGATCTTGTATATTCCTACAGTAACTGTTACGTTTCCACTTGTGGACGATCCCACGACGTCTCTTTTAGCGTGGACGACCACGCCTTGGACGCTTCCTTCCAATCTCGCGCTCTGTGTGCATCCGGACTTCACTTATATCAAGATATATGACGAGGATCGTGGTGTGAATTACATTCTTTTGGAGTCTCGCTTGCAGGCCATATACAAAGATCCTAAGAAGGCCAAGTTCAAGAAGGTCGGCGAGTTCAGCGGCGAGGACATGAGAGGTTGGAGGTACACCCCAATGTTTGAGTATTTCACTGAGAAGGTGTGTAACTCGTCTTTTCCGATACCATATTCTTGCTGACTTGGTTCATTTCCTAGTACGAGGATAAGGCTTTCCGCGTACTCGTGGACACTTACGTGACAGACAAGGACGGCACGGGTATTGTTCATCAAGCGCCTGGTTTTGGTGAGGACGATCACCGTGTCGCACTTGCCTATGAGGTCGTCGATGTAGACGAGATGCCACCGTGTCCGATTGATGATGCTGGGAGATTCACAAGTGAAGTTCAAGATTTTGCTGGGCAGTATGTAAAGGTCAGAATGCTACGTGACACGATCTGCGACGTACGCGGGCTTATACGATGGACCACTTCTCACTAGGACGCGGACAAGGAAATCGTGAAGGTACTCAAAACAAAGGGTCGGCTTGTGAGGCAGGACCAGGAAAAGCACCAGTATCCATTCTGCTGGAGGTTCGGAATAAAAACTTGTATGGTGACGAATTCACTCCCTGACTCCTGTTCTCGAAAGGTCAAATACACCCATCATATACCGCGCCTTCCCGGTGTGGAACGTGAAGGTGTCACTCATCGTAGATGATCTCGTAAGGAATAACGGCGAGACTCTGTGGTTCGTGATCGTTCAGCTCACGAACGTAGCAACAAGGCCTAGATGTCTTCTTTTAACAGGGTGCCGCAGAACATTGGTGAGAACCGTTTCGGAAACTGGATTGCGAACGCACGCGACTGGTCTATATCTCGGAATCGTTATTGGGGCACCCCGATCCCACTGTGGGCATCTGATGACTTTGAAGAAGTACCATTTTCATCTGCCTTGAATGTGCGGAACGAGTATCGATGTAATATTTTAGGTCATCGCAATCGGCTCTGTTGAGGAGCTCGAGGAATTATCGGGAGTGAAGGGCATCACTGACTTACACTCAGACAAGATCGATCATATCACTATCCCTTCACAACAAGGTCGTGGCAATCTGAAGAGGATACCTGAGGTCTTTGACTGTTGGTTCGAGTCTGGAAGGTACGCCCTGTTCAGGTCAGTTTGCTTGTTAGCATCTAAGTGTTTGCACGCATAGTATGCCCTACGCTCAACTCCATTATCCATTCGAAAACAAGGAGCTATTCGAGAGTACATTCCCGGCGAATTTCATCTCCGAGGGTATCGACCAGACCCGGGGCTGGTTTTACACACTGCTGGTCCTCTCTACGCATTTGTTCGGCAAGGCGCCGTGGCAGAATCTCATTGTTACTGGTCTTGTCCTTGCCGCGTAAGTCCGTTGGGACTTTCGCCTGTTGTCTCCTCTTATCATGTTCAGCGATGGCAAGAAGATGAGCAAGAGCTTGAAGAACTACCCCGATCCCAATTTGATCCTCGACCAGTACGGAGCTGATGCCACGAGGTTTGTCCCCCCTTGCTCTGTGTATCGCGATCATGCGGCCGAGTCGCTTTTGGATCGCCAGGATGTTCCTTGTCAACTCACCTATAGTTCGTGGTGACAATCTGCGCTTCCGGGAAGAGGGAGTGCGAGAGGTTATATCGCGCGTTCTTCTTCCCTGGCTCAATTCATTCCGGTTCTTCCTCGGCCAGGTCGCGCTACTCAAGAAGGCATCTGGGCATGAGTTCCGGTATGATACCCATGCACCTGTATCGAACAACGTTATGGACCGCTGGATCTTGGCGCGATGTCAATCGCTCATAAAACTTGTCAAGGAGGAGATGGCAGCGTATCGCCTGTACACTATCATACCACGATTACTTGACCTGATTGACGAGCTCACCAACTGGTACATTCGTTTCAACCGTCGACGGCTCAAAGGGGAAGATGGTCTAGAAGATACTGTCGTGGCATTGAATACCCTATTTGAGACCCTGTTCACGCTTTGCCGGACGATGGTGAGCTAAAAACTATCGATTTCCTATCTTCATCATTCTAACTCTTTGTCGAAAGACATCCTACACCCCGTTCCTTACAGAAAATATCTACCAGTCGTTGCGGGCGTTCATCCCCGAGGACCCCAGCGCGGGCGATACACGATCAGTCCATTTCTTGCTATTCCCTGACGTTAAGGAGGAATACTTCGATCCTACCATCGAACGTCAAGTGAAGCGTATGCAGACCGTCATCGAACTAACTCGGAACATCCGCGAGCGGAACAACTTAAGTCTCAAGGTATGCATTTAAGCTCGCAAAGCAAGAGAAATCCACTGACTGTGCATCTCTAGACCCCGCTGAAGGAGCTGCTGGTGTTCCACCCTGACAGGGAGTACTTGGAAGACGTTCGGTCTCTATTGAGATACGTACAATCCGAACTCAATGTCCGTGACGTCATCGTCACTTCTGAAGAAACAACTGCCGGAGTGCGATACCGCGCGGTCGCCGATTGGGCTGTCCTAGGACGGAAGCTGCGCAACAACCTGAGCAAAATCAAAACCGCGCTTCCTAACTTGTCGAGCGATGATGTCAGATCATACACGGAGACGGGTCGCGTGAAAGTTGCGGGCATCGAGCTCGTCGAGGGCGATCTTGTCGTGCAGCGGTACATCGAACTACCCGAGGGCGAAGGCGCATACGCAACTCAGACGGATAATGATGTCGTCGTGCGTCTTGACATCCAGGTTCATCCGGAGCTCGCGCGTGAGTGGCTGGCGCGCGAGTTCATCAGCCGCGTTCAGAAACTTCGCAAAAAGGCTGGACTCCAGGCGACAGACGACGTCGAGGTATACTACCAGTTCGAGGAAGGCAACGGGGCAGAGCTTCGCGATGCGGTGCGCGAGCACGCAGAGATCATTGAGCGGACAGTTCGGAGTGTGCCCACCGACGTAAGCAAGCGCAGAGGAGATTCAAACATCATCATGGAGGAGGAGCAGGAGATCGCGGAAACCAAGTTCTTGTTGTCCCTGGTGCGGCCTTGAGGATGTACTTCTAGACGCAGGATAAACCGAGAATGATTGTATTACGCTGTGTAACTGAAGTACAGATATCAAAGATGTACAGCACCTGCCAGTGGGGGAATGGGCGACGGATGTAACGTCCTCATTTCTTGGTGGTTCCGAACCCGCTGAAACCCATCATGCTCATCATGTTGTCGCCGTCGCCTTCAACTTGCATTGCCGCGGCATCCTGCGCGAGTTCAAGACGCACCTTTTCTCGCTCTGCTTTCTTCGCGGCCTTCTTCTCTTCGCGCACCGCCAACTCCTTGTCGCGTATCTCTGCGAGCCGCTTGTCAAAGTCGTACGCTTTGGCTTGGGACGCTTCCTTCGTCTGTGCGCGTAAAGAGGCAATTTTGGCACGGACCTGCTCGAGCGTGGACCGCTCCACGCGCGTAGTCTGTCCGATCGCACGTAAATCTGTAAAAGGACCAAAACAAAAATGGTTAGCACAACCAAAACAACGGAAAGAGAAACATGGATGGGGCAGCAAAATCCATAAATTGAAGGAAGAGCAGTGTGAGGGGTGAGGGGGGGAAAGATTCACTGACGTGCTCGACCGTTGATGTGGTCCAAGTAACCGACGCTGTCTTTGTACGTCCTGCTGCAGGTTTCGCAGTAAAAACCGGGTTGGCCGGGTCCCCTCCCGCCCGGATTTTGAACGACCATTGTCTTGCCTAGGTTCTTGTCGAGCTCGAGATCATACTCTCGACGTTTCATGAGGTCTGTAGGTCGCGGAAGATCCTTCTTCTTCCCTTTCAGAGGCTTTTTGCCTGAGCATTAGAATCTGATTATTTAGAAACTTGGGTGGGTACCAAAGGGTTGTGCGGACACGTACCTTGCTTCATGCGCTCCTCGTTCTCCTGCATCCGCAGCCTCTCTTCCTCATCCTTTTGCCGCGCTTTTTCTGCATACTCTTCCTTGTCCCATTTGCGTCGAAAGTCGGTATCAGCAGCTTTGCCGCTATACGCGCCTTGCTTGCTGTCCGCCATGGACGTGTCTGATGAGGTAAGCTGGGCCAATCGGGGATGCTTGATGATGACATTGAATAAGAGAGAACATGGTCTAATTTATTCTTCACCAGCATTTCGCCTCACATATCGGGTTTTCTTCCTACACGGTCACGATCCTGAGAGAGGTAGTATTCTCGGGTAGGCTCCCTTCACGCACTCGGCAAGTCACTAGCCACTGCCAGTGTAGTCGACCTGCGCGCACGCGAACGCGAATCTACGACGCCTCTACTCACGGAAGTATTGACAACTGACATTGTAGAGGCACTCCGCGTATCCCATCGCCTGACATTCTCTCCTTATCGCCTTGCCAGTGCCTACGGCATGACCTGTGGTACTTCATATGATCATGCAATGATATGACTACATTGTTCCACCTTCGACGCTACCGGTAGCATCATCCTCATTGAAATTTCTAAGTACTTACCAGCTATGTATGCATTGTTGTTGTATTTGTACTTAACACCCTGACCTGGTCCCCAGTATTGTGGCTCATGTGGATCTGCGAATTGCTTCGGCCGCCGGCCCAGGGTCGTATACATTGCATCTCAGGAATACTATGCTGCGAGGTCCGACTCGAAACCCCCTTGTTATCTTGGCCTGCATACATGTAGCTTGTAATTCGGGGAGAACCACAATACAAACAAGCTGGAAGGGTATCGAGAGAACAAACTTGTTCAGTCTAGCAGGCTGTTGTAGGTTACATCCTTCTGTACAATCGGACCACCGAACGCAATATCTAGACTTCATGGTACAATGCAACGGATGGGCTACCTAATGGTTGTAATGGGTTTCACGGCTAGGAGACCCAGTAAGTATCACAACCCACTCTCATGGCGGAGTTTGCTACTTCCAGATGGAGAGGCTCCACTCGGAGCTTTCCTCAGGCTACGACGTAGCGCTGGTTCAGTTGAACTAGGTGGAAGTCGTCCTTTACGCCTCTGGTTGAAAGTCATATTATCATCACTATCTCCAGCTTTACGCTTCGGCGATTCCTGCTTGCCGATGGATCCGGACGAAGCACCGTCTTGTATAGGCTACCATCGTCGTCCACGTCCCATTTAGATGTCAGGTGCTTATTCATGATAGCCAATACCCATTTCGAAGAGCAGAGCTTCTCGCGAGCGTCTTTGACTCGTGGGTCCTGCTCTCGTCGTGCTTCGAGCCTCGATTGGACACGCGGGTCCCTAGCAGCTCGCGTTGGCACGTGGAGGTATAAGTCACGGAACAGAGAGCGCAACTCCTCGATAATGTCTCTGCAGGGAGTAACAACCAGATCCTCAATTACAATAGAATCCAGGTGGCTGTTGAGAGCGTAGCCTCCAAGGCAAATAATCTTTCCTGACCCGCCACGAGTAACGCCGTCGCGGTCGAGGTCAGTGTGTTGATCGAAGACATCTTGCATATCCTTCGAAAGATCAATATTGCGAACGTTCCTGCATTTGGCGATCTCATATAGAAGCACCCAAAAGAACGATTCCAGGTCGTCCGAAATTTCGTGAGGCCTGAAGCGAGGTTCCAATAAACGCGCTATTAATATGAATTGCCACGTCCCCTAGTATCAATTTCGATGAGCTAGTAACGTGCTGGAGGCGCTCACGCGATCACCTACTGTGCGTGAATGTTGTCTCGGCTCCTCATCGACGTCCTTTATCACCTTCTTTGACAGATCCCAGTCTATCAAGATTCCAGAACCCTTCCCACTGCCAGTGATCAGGATATTCGACGCACTCACATCCCGATGTAAAATTCGGGCCTTCTCGTATGCAACCGTATGAGCTGTCCCGAAAATCAAACTCGGTTAAAATGGAAGGCAACGCGATCCCTTACCTACAATAGCGTCTCGAATGACCTCACATAGTTGCCGTGTCGATTTGAATGTATTTAGTGGTTGACCAAGGGTCTCCAATACAAGTCGGTAGTGCACATACCGATCAACTCGCGGTTGACCGGGACACCATTCATGTCCAAGTACGCCTCCCTTCACATAGTCTTGTGTCCTCGTCCTCTGCACATGCAAAGGCACAGTATTTGCATATTGAGGTGACAGGGGCACATCAGCCGCTCGACTGAACCTCGCTATATTGGGAACTTGCGCGTTGTGCAGATCACGATACACATCCCCATCCTTTTGAATCCCGGGACAATCAGTGCGCCAGAAGTCTTTAAGATAGACAAGGTTTGTAGTTGCGACATCGTATGCGATGTATCCGAAAGTAGAACGACCGAAAAGTGTTTCGGTAGGCCAAACTGAACTTGGCGTAATGTAACACCTTGGTGGTTCATCCGGAGCAAGATCGTCATAAACAAGAAATTTGTGAAGATTTGTCCTATCCACGTTCTGGAGTCCTTTGTATGTCCTTAACTTTGAAAGTGCTGCCCCTGCTTCGTCGTCTTCTACCGATGTCACCGTGGTGTCAAAGCCGCGGTCCACATCTGAGAGGAAATTAAGTCTCCAAATGAACTCGAAGAGTGTATCGTGGTTTGTCGCCCAGTTGAATGGCTCAGTGTATATTGCACCACTACGATCCCATCGTAGCAGGCGTCCGCTGTCGCCAAAGAGAACGATAGAAAAAGAAAAGATCCGACATTGAGATCGATGCAGAGCTGAGGCGTAAGCAACCAGCTGACCACATATTTTATAAGCCGAGTTTGTCCACTCGATGTGACTTTCCAAGTCTCCGTCCTCTTCCTCCTCTTCTTTCATCAACTCAAGCTCACGAAAGATGTCATCTTGATGATTCTTATTCTCGATCCACGGGTCGATCACTTTCCAGTTCAGCAACTTCTCGTTCTCCAGGCAGGCCCTCGCAGGATCGTCCGAATAAAGGGTTTCAAACGGAATGGACTGTCTTGTTTGGAAGTCGTGTTGACTAATCGGAGTTTGGGACAAAGGCCATACGCCTCGAGAGCATGTATCTGGAATGAGCGTAAACGTTGAATTATGTTTGGGGATGGAGAGGCTTACGAGTTCATCCTCCTTCTGTGAAACAGATGAGTGGGAAAAAACAAAATCATTCGTGGGTCGCTTTTCTGGTGCTCTTGGGACGAAATCCGATTAGGAATAAGTCTACAGGCATTGGCCCGACAAATTTCTCGCCTGACTCTATGGTCATTTCTTTATAGCGGGTGGAGGCCTTTTGCTGAGGTGCAGAAGAATGGGCTTGACTTCCGGAAAGATCTCGTTTTACAGGAGTCGTCTTAGACAAGGTGCTTCCGCTGTGAGACTTGAGTGGGGTGGGGTTAGGCATGAGACAAGAAGGATGTGACGAGGGATTGAAGGTAGGAATGACTCACGGTTGGTCTAAATAGGCGATGGCGGAATGCGTGCCATAATCTGATAGAAAAACTGGGTTCCTCGTGTTGTCTGTGCGATTATCTCTGATGAGTTTTCAGTGTCTTAGTCGAAACTGGAAACGGAATGCAGGGCACGCGTCAAATCACGTGCGAGATGGTAGCGTGTAAGTTACGTGAGAGTGAGAGGATGATATAAGCGCTCGCCCCAAAAAATGACATTTTCGTTGTTACTCGACGAGGTCGTCAACAACAGCACAACTCTTTGGATCACAGACACGTCTTCTCATGCTTCATCGACAACGACATTGAAGTGAAGACCATGGAACATGAACTAGGCGACGACTTATCCTTCGTCATAGCATTTCCCCTCCCCTTCCGCGTTCTCTTTCTTGCCGGCATAGGCATCCTCGGCTGGGCTGCAAATCTACATGGTCTTCGCTTTCTCGGTATAGACCCTGCCAGTGCGCTCGACCTGCGCGCACACGAACACGAATCTATTGTCCGCCTGCCTATCGACGGCAATAGAGTACGCAAGGCATTTTCGGCAGACCCCGTCGCCCTTCATTCCCCTATTTATCACCTTGCGCTGTGGTACAGCCTGTGGGGCTTCATTTCTTGGGCACTATATCGCTCCACCACGTATGGTAGTGCCGCCCTTGTTGACTTTTTCAAGTACATACCAGCTGTATGCGCACTTGTTATTCTTATACTCATGCTTCTCCCGTACGACATCCTTCAAAAACGCCAACGCGACGCGTTCCTCCTGTAAGTCTTTCCTTTCTGACATCGTACCTTATATTGTGTCTCACCTGGACTCATCACAACTATGACACAGGACCATCAAGAGGTGTATTTACTCACCCGTTAACCACCGGGTACATTTCTCTGACATTGTCTTTGCCGACATCTTTACTTCGTATGCAAAAGTACTGGGGGATGTCTGGCTTTCGCTCTGCATGTTACTTCCCAGTGGTAGTCTCCTTGCTCCCCCAGCACAAGACGGTTTGTATCGATGGATCCTACCAACTCTAATGAGGTGCGCTTCCGTCACCGTACCTGCTGCTTGAAGTACATCCCTCAATACAACTCAGTGTTCCTTACTTCGTGCGCTTTCGACAGTGCTTGGTCGAGTACACTAGCCCATCAAATGACAGTCGCCGCCCGCTATGGAATGCACTTAAATATGCGAGCTCATTCCCTGTCATTTTCCTGTCCGCTGCCCAGCGGCTTGTAGTGTTAGACCTTGTAGCCGAAAGGGGTGAGATTGTGAGGCAAGAGGCTTGGCATGGAGAGCACACACTCTTCCGGCTTTGGTACGTGTCCTCCGTCCGCACTCTTAGGTTCCTTACGCTGATTCCAAAGGTTCAAGGTTGCTTGTTGCCCTCGTCAACTCTATGTATTCGTTCTGGTGGGACGTGACGAACGACTGGGGTTTCGATCTCTTGCAATTTACGCCAAGGTTAATATATCCCCGTCGACCCTCTTTGCCTCGCTCGTTAGTCCGTCCTGCAATGCGCGCGCGCGAGGAATCCATCACTTCCCTTCAAAGCAGCACGACATCGCCGACCTCCTCGCGGCCTCGGACACCATTGGACCGACCTCATGCTAACGGTCCTCATCCATACGGCCTTCGTCCGCGTCTCCTATTCCCACTCCCAGTGTACCCTCTTGCCTTATTCATCAACCTGATCCTTCGTCTCACATGGAGCGTCAAGTTATCGAGCCACCTGCATGCACGAGCGCAAGGCGAAGGAACACTGTTGATCTTCTGGCTGGAAGTGGCTGAGCTCGTGCGAAGATGGGTTTGGGTTTTCATCCGCGTCGAGTGGGAAATCGTGAGACGCGCGGAGGACGCTGCGAAGAAGACAACAGTACCTGGCGAGAGTGGGGTGAATACGGACGCCGAGAGCTTTGAGCTGGCAGGTGAAGCTATTGATGAACCTCTGCTCAAGGATCGACACAGTTAAAGTGGTCCTAACCACCAGGTCCTGTACATCTGCTACTTAGATCTCCAGCACACTTTGACACCACGGACCCGATACAGATTACTTATACAGCTACATTATAGTTTGTTATCGAAGATACATGAATTTTTAAAGTACATTTGTCATTATTGTGCAACAGGAAACGAGTAGAAACACACCGAGGTGCAAAATGATGATAATATGTGGGTATGGGCAAGGGAAGTGAGTGAACGTCTATGGCCCCCAAGAGGTCATGTTGCTGCAGTGCGGCCACCTGCTGTTCATATGCAAGTGCCAATGCGTGGGTGGTGCCTAACCCGTCGGTTCTGGAGCCTGATGTGATATCAATGATGTCTGAGGTTACCCAAGTTCTGGGCTTATGCAAGATGAAGTGTGACAGGTGCCATCCGAAAAAACGTGCTTTTCCAATGTCTACATATTGTCCTATGCTGCCAAGCTGCACTCGATCCGGAAGCTTCCTATCTCGTCTGTGCTGTTGCGCAGGCGGCATATAACGTGGATAAGGCGGCAAAAAAAAAAAGGCCCACCGTCCTGAGCCCAAAAGGAAAGGTGCACTGATATGTTATGTTTTCGTATTTGCAGATTCTCGCTTAATTTGCTTGCTCAGACTATTTCGGGGACATTGCTCCCTTGCCAAACATGATCTTCTTCAGGGTGTACTCGGTGCAAATCCTCACAGAGTCCACTTCATTCGTGCAGGACCTAAAGCTTGGCCATTATATCGAGGTCCCGCGTCGTGCAACCTTCCTGAGTACCGTACTGAAAATCACATCATCGTCATCATCACCCAGGACCAAATATAAACTCTTTGATTTCTGACAAGGCGTTAAAGGACAACAACGTCATTCTGATAACAATGAATACCAATACTTGCTTCTCTATACCATCTAATCTTCTTTCTCTGTTTAGTGATGTCCAATGTTAGGGAGTTGCGCGTCCAGGCCATCTTTGTCGAGTGGTGAGCAGAGGGCATCGGATCGAAGAGTCAATTGAAAATACCTAGGGTACAGGGAGCATTCTCTGACAGTGTATCTGTTCGCCAACCACGCCAAGAATCGCTGAATGGCGTGAATGTGTGCACCAGAGGGGGAGAGGGAAGGAAAGTGTCCGCCATGTCAGGATGGGAGTGGCAGGCAGGGGGTAGTAAAACAACAAACCTCAACGCCAAGGCCATATCCGCCATGTTCGCACGTCCCGTACTTGCGTTGATCAGTGAACCAATAATACGGTGCGGGGTTGATCCCCTCGCGCTTGTACGCAGCGAGCAACTCGTCAATATCCGAGATCCTCATCGAGCCACCAACGATCTCGCCTACGCCAGGCATGAGCAAGTCGCAACTCTCGGTGAGAACGGGGTGTGGCCGGTCGCCCGCGGCACTGCTCCCGGTAGGGTGCTTCTTCATGTAGAACGCCTTGAGTTCTGCAGGGAAACTGTGCAGGAAGATCGGCGTGCCGATGATGTCGGTCATCTGGCGCTCCGCCGCCTCCGCTATGTCGTCACCGACGGCGTGAGGGACCATCTTGGGCTTGCCATTTGCGTCTGTGATCACGTTTCCGTCCGCGTCCTCGGCTTCGTGCTCGATGCGGTGATCGTTCAACCATGCGATGGCGTCGACGTAAGCGAGGCGCTTGAACGGGCGCGCGGGTGGTGCAAAGGAAGGGTTGAGCTGCCTGATGAGTGCTGCGGTGGATTCGTTCTGCAAGAGCTTGTCCACAGTCTCACAAATCTAGTCAAAAAGTCAGTGCAAGCCAATGTCAAAAGCTCATCAGTGTGCCTCACAATCGTTTCGATATGATCCATGAGATCTTCAAAGGAGATGAACGCCAGCTCGGCTTCGAGGTGCGTGTATTCACTCAGGTGGCGGCGAGTGTGGCTTGGGATAAGGTGAGCACAGGTGACCTTTGCATGTAGAACAGCGATTTCACCTGTTCTCCGCTCTGAAGCTCTCCTGCACACAAAAAACGTCACCCAATGAGGGGAGACATGTCTCAAGGTATAGCTGCGAACTCTGGGTCAGGAAGGCCGGCTGACCGTAATATTCCAGCTTGAAAAGAGTCGCCCCGCCTTCGACCTGCGTCTGCACAAGACACGGCGGGGTGACCTCAATAATATGCCGCTCAGAATAGACAGCGCGGAATGCGGAGAGCATCGCGGCACGAAGACGGAGCACGCTGCTTGCGTTCTCGCCGCGCAGGACGAGATGGCGAAGATCTGCTAAGATTGATGGATCTGATTTCTGTGTGGCGGTTGGGTAGCAACTGTGTGATCAGCAACAAAAAAAAGAACAAAATGTGACGCGAGAGGCGCACCTCGTTGTGTCGGTTGGTAAACGCATCATCTCCACCAGGTGCGGCGCCGACGGTCCGCCAGAAATCAACAACAAGCTCGTGCCCCCCAGGGGCGGACTTGCCTTCGGGCGTCGATTGTAACGTCCCTACCAGCTCCACTGATGATTCGAGGGTCAGCGTTAATGCTGCGTATGTTTGGGCCTGTTCGTGTATGGATCAAAGCTCCGAAATGGGCGAGGGAGATGATTGCGCACAGGCACGCCAGTGAGTATGGCTTGCAGGTATCCGGTACCGTCTCGAAGGACAATAAATACGATATCTTTCTGGGAGCGTAAGCGGTGCACCCAACCAAAAACTCGGACGCGTTTCCCGCGGTGGGGTGTTAGGTTCAGAACCTTTGCCTGTGAACGGTCGATAGGGCGATCCTTTTTGTAGAGACATTCATGGGGCGTACCTTTATAGCTGCGGGTAAAGTGGCGTCCTCGACCAATTGGATCTTCTTGCTCTCCTCAACAAGTCGCTCTCGTCTCTCTCGTTCTTCGTCTTGGACCTGGGCCTCGCGCTCTGCGAGCTCCTCCGCTTTCCTGCGCTTCTTCTCAATACCGTCTGCACCTTTCTTTGCCTTCTTAAGTGCGCTCTGGGTTGGTTCTTCGTAATCTGCACTTGGATCTTTTCGTATGAGCACTGTCGCGCTGTGGCCTTGAATGAAGAGGGCGTATGCGAGTGACTGATATGGAGCTTCCTGAGAGCCAACTCCGGTAAGATCTGAGCCAGCCGTTTCATCGACATGGAAGGGGGGCATGGTTATTGAGAGTTGCAGTTACCACACGACCCCATCAGTCTTTATCTTCGCAAAACGAGTCACGCGCCATATATGGCAGGTTCCAACTGATTGGCGTCGTCGTTAGTCATCAAGGCGGGTTTCAAATTTCAAATTTCAAATTTCAAAGGCCACGCGCTTTTCACCTAACTTGGCCTGCGGCAGCAACCAACACTGGTAAAACTGCTTCCAAAAACTACCTGCCACTGGCTTGCATACTCTCGTCTGACTCATTCTGTGATGTAGGTATGACTAAAGACTCAGTATGATAAGCGAGTGATTCTCAGCTTAGTGAGTGAAGGACAGCTGGGTATAACAAACCCCTTTTTAGATAAAATGCTGTCCTGCATGTACGAATTCTCCTGATGGCCCGGGAATATCGCAAAGGTCTAGACTGAGGCAGCCCGCTGCAGTCCCGCAGCCAAGACGCCTTCTATGGACGGCCCAAATTTGACGCTCTCCCGGAC
>QFDW01014343.1:0-17547 GCA_003315895.1 Lactifluus rugatus
ATTAGCCTGAACAGCCGGATAAATGAGTTCGGTAATAAATTCACGCTTGAGATCCTGCATGTAGTTTGTTAGTGTCCGGAGTCGACGCGAATAGGTATGCCTAGCAAACCTCGAGGAAGAACTTCTTCGCTCCAACTGCGAGCGCTTTTCGACGGGCAGCCTCGAAATCCTTCATAAGAGATGATTAGTAGCCCTCACTGGCATTGTTTCTGGCTATAGCTGACCTCTTCCTGACCGACGTCTGCCAGGAAGGCATAGACCTCATATCCCTCTTCGATGAGCCAGGCAAGGATGCATGATGTGTCTATAACTGTCTGAGTATTAGTGGCAATATGAGATCACGGGATCACTCACCAAGACCACCGGAGTAGGCGAGGAGAACGCGACCTTTTGAGGCAGACATCGCACTTGATCTCTGTCAAGTGTGAACGATAAAAAAACTGTACCAGTTTCTGGTTATTCTTCGGATAGTTCCTTATCAACCTTATCGCTGGACATCTTCAAATAAAATGACATGGGGGTATCACGTGATTTATGCGCGGCATGTGGCGCTTTTAGCCAGGAGGGACAGACACCCCTAGCATGAGGATAACTCTGACTCTTACTGGACAGTACCTCAACTAACCCCATTCCAACTCAGTGAGCCTATCCCAGAGTATAACCAGCCAATGGAAACAAACGCAACCGCGTCTCGACGTCGTCCTTCTTCTCACATGCGCGAGAACCGCTCTCTTGAACACGATTTACCCTTCTTTGTTAAGAGGCATCATGACGGATCTCGCGAACAAGGCCATGTCCTATCCGATGAAGATGAGGTGCCAACATCCAGGGGCGAGAAACATCGCAGAAAGAAGAAGCATGCCTCCTCATCCATAAACACTCCCCCCAACTCCGGTCCTCGTCCAGGGCCATCTACTGACACGTTTGCGGAGCGCTCGCACAGGTCTTCCAAGCAGAAGCATGGGATCCCAAGTTCACTCTCCGATGTACCCTCTAATATTACTCGCACTGTTTCACGCGGCAAGAGAGAAGTGTCTCGTGAGGGAAGGCACTCTTCTGGAAAAGCACCAAGCGTTTCTGTGGTGTCGGACGATGAAGTGGGGCCTATGTCCACCGTAGGTGGACATATCGCCACCCTGGAGTTTAATAGGATGAAGAGGGAGTTGGAAACCCTCAAGAAGGTCTGCACATTTCACTTATGCATCTATTGCTCAGTTCATTGAACATACCCAGCAAGCAGTCGCCCACAACAAAATCATTCAGAAGCAGGCGAATGTGGGTGGCTCATTTGCCACCTTGCTCCTTCCTGACATTACATTAGACTATCTTGTCTCTGAAGAACGAACTACGTTCCATGCATCAGGTCTGTCGAATGGACAGTACGATTGTACTACAATTCCTGATCTATTCTTCCTCACCTACAGATTCATGAGGAGCGGCTAACCCAAATAGAGGTGTTAGAGATGAAAACCAGACAGGCAGACGAGGTATGAACTTTTGTATCAGAGGGAAGACCGTGGTTGACAGTGGTCTAGCTCACATCCAATATCGAAGGAACCTTGCAATGTCAGATATGCATAGACACCCTTTCCAAACCTTTTGCGTGAGCGACTTGTGAGTTTACACGTATGTTATACTCAAGTTGTCGTTTGCAGTCTTTCCCCTTGTGGCCACGTTCTTTGCCAGACTTGCCTCCAGGATTGGTTCCGCAATGCTCCCGTACCTCAAGACGAAATGAGCGTAGACGAACCTTTACCCCTTATTTTTCGCAAGAAGACATGTCCATTCTGTCGCACTGCCATTCGGTCCCGCCCACTCCCCCTTTTCATTCTCAAGAACCTTCTCTCGGTTCTTGCCAAGGGCAAGTTAGGAGGTACGACCGGCTCCTCGAGACCGTCACCACCTCCAGACCTCGAAGACCCGTGGGCGGAGATTTTCCCTCCTTTGCGAAGCGACAGCGGGTCTGACGCTGAAGATGATGCCGAAGAATACTCTGAAGACGACTATTGGGGCCCATTTGATGTCACGTATGACGATGACGATGACGGTGATGATGTTGACGTTGAGGGACTCCAAGAGTACGACGACACCTCCAATGACGAGTACGAGGGGGAATGGGTCGTACCCGCCTGGGAGCCACCCATCCGCCGTGCTGCGACTCCCCTCGATCCGGAGCCCGCCACTGACGTCCTCCTGCGGCGCGGCGCAACGTATGGCATGATCGAATCATACCACATGGAATATAGGCACAGAGAGGGGCTCACAGTTTACCTTAATGGTATGTGCATCCTCCTCGGCTGGAACATCGAGCTCGCAGACGAAGACGAGGATGGCGAACGCTTCATTGCGTGGTGCCTTGATGATATGGAGATCCACCCCTACCGATGGTCTTTCGAGGACCACAGGCGTGCACATCGGCTCGTGCGAAGGGACGTATTGGAGGAGTACAGTTCGACAGACTCGGAGAATTGGATCGGTGTTGAGGACGAAGAGGACGAGGATGGTGAATGAGGTCATAGACCGTATTACATAACAGGCAACCATTTCAAAGCCCTGACACCACCGAGGTGCATGATGAATGACTGTACATTTGCTTTGCATTGAAATTACACCGACATAAGATGTATTCTTGACTTGCGAGTGGTTGGTGTACATTATTGCAATAAGCTATCATACAATGATATTGTGAATGAAATAGGTAAATAGGAACGAGACCACCTCCGTCGGCTGGGACGCGCGTATACGCACATACTAATTGGCCGCTAGTTTCTCCGTCATTTTTGATTTTGATTGCGCTCCTTCCCTCTCTCTTCCCCCCTTTTCTCGGGGTCCTTATCTTGATCATAGTTGCGCAGTCGCATTTCAACCAAGAACTCCGTATCACGAATAGACTGGGACCACCGTGAAAGCACTCCTGAGCCTGTCACACTGAGCCGGATAAGGCCTGCGCCGGCAAATATAGCAGGGTACACGTGCATTACTATGAAAACTAATAAGGAAGGCCGACCAGAGTTAAGATAGGGGACCGATGGACTCACAGATGAAGTGCTGGTCAACCTGTAAAGGGACAACATGCCGCAACACGATGATAACGGTAGGAGGAAGTACCAACATGCCGATGAGGCCCATGAGGAGGGGAGCGATAACTTCAGCCGTCGCGCTGAAAGGTTCCGGATTTGTCCATCCATGCGCTTTGATCTGCCAAGGCGAGGGATGTATGATCAAAGGACGCAACAAAGCGACGTCTATTAGAACTCACATGATTGAATCCAGTCGTGATACGGTTTAGTGGCCGCAAGCGATTCGCATGGAGTACGATCTTGGCGTAGATGATGCCCAGCGCCCACATATCCACGGCACGGACGTTCGGCACGATGTCGGGATTCAGTGCCAATCGGATAGGCATGATGACATACAACTCCACCACAAGGCCGATGAGAGCTGGAATGGCGATACCGACGAAGAAAACAATATACGAGATCTTGGCTAGCCAGAGGATGCTTCGCTTGAGAAAATATAAGGGCCAGTTACCACGCGCATCGTCCGCACTGCGTCGTTGGCGTCTCTTCTCCATTCGTTCAACGGCGTGACCGACTACCCAACAACCCCAGAGCGCGTAAAAGCCGACGAGGAAAGAATATCCATCATGCATCTGCCTTTCAGTGAGGAGATTGAATACGCCGCGACCAAGTAGGATCGGTGCAGAGAGGGCGGTAGTAACAAAGATGCAGCCGATGACCCAGAGGGCGAAGATGAATAGCCCGATGCGGTATTGGAAGTGAGGAGGAATGTAGACTACGGTGTAGTCATCCTTCGAATTCCGTTGAGCTTTCTCCGCTTCGGCATCTTGTGCCAAAATCAGCTTGCGTGCCTCCTCGTCCACAGGTAGGCCATGGGCATCAACCCTGGCTGTAGCACGCATATCTCGGGGAACTACGACGTTGTCACTGTTGGGCACACGGCGGTAACTGCCACGGAAAAAAGGCGAGGCATCTCCAGCCTTACTATTGACATTTCCAAAATGCAGCCAACCAGAGTGGGGGAGATCGCGCTCTTCTTCCGGATGGCGGTCCCCAAACATATACGACGTGAGACGAAGCCGAGCACAGAGATACTTCCAAACCGCAGTTGATGTCTTGCGAATGACCTTTTTGGGTCGGAAAAAGCGGAGGGTGTAGGGTAAGAGGATATGGAGGAACAAGAGGTCAATTGGGACGTCAGATAACGGTGCGCTATAGTCGTGATAAGTTGTACTGTATCATGGGGACGAAGGCAAAGATACACACCGGGGTTTCCAACGAAGAGGTAAAATTACGCCCCTTCCCAAACGCATGAGCCCTCCTATAGACCCTACACCGCAAGCGACAACTAATCCGTACATTATTGCGCTGACTGAAAGCTTGCGGAGCTGCACCAATGCGGGACGCTCGAGGATATCACGGATGGGGTGGAAATTCTGGTCGGATGGGTCCTTGATGAACCACATCGCACCAGGACGCATGATGGTGCGGCAGCCAGCTAATAAGATCGCAAATTGGTACCTGGAATACGCAAAATTATTGAGTCATGAAAGCTCAAATGGAAGGACGGCTTACATAAACATCGTGCCCACCACCCAATGATAGAAAGTTGCAGTCAACGGCGCATACTGGAAGAATACAATTCGTGACTGAAGGCTAGCTTCGGGAAAGAGCCAAATGGAACATAAGTCGAGGTTGATGCCACATCCCAATGGGAATAAAACCAATTCAATGATGATGAATGTTGCTACCTGAGAGGGACTTCAGTTCGGGAAAAGGTTATGTTACTTAGGAGGACTAACCTTGACGACCAGCAACTGCTGCCGCACGGCGCTCCTCACCGCCCTCCCAGCGCTCTTCACAGTCCCAACGGTAAAGACGTTAAGATAAAAGGCAATGAGTAGTCCGATCACCGCATAACCCAATGCTATCGCAAAGATTCTCTCTCCCGTTCCATCCCCGAGGGCCATTCGTGTCCAAGCAGTTGCGACTTGATATGAGCTTATCCTAACATGCTTGCCAAAAGCTTCCAGGTAGGGCTCTATCGCCGTGACAAGCGGATGATTGGACTCCAAAAGACGAGCAATGACAGAAGATGTGGAATTGGAGGGTGACTCGGCAGCAAGCCTTGAAGAGAGGGCACCAAGATAATTGCTTGCTTTATCCCAAGGGAGGTCCATGATACGCTCCCACTACAACACAATCAACGAAGCCGCGCGACAGAAGTATCGGAAGACTTACTGTAACTCTGACCAATTGTGTCGACTTTTCCAGCGCATCACCTAGAACCACCCTTGAGAGGGCCCAGAGTGCAACGTCGAGGAACCCGTGGAGTATACGAGCGAGGAATGGGAGAATTAAGTAACTAGTTATGAGAAAGATAGAGTCAACCACGGGATCCGTCACAATGCGTATGAGGCGGATAGGCCAATGAAGCACCTGCAGGGCGCGTCTTGGGTCGAGCTATTAAAAGATAAGCTTAGGCTGTGGGATAGACCAAGGATACTTACAGAGAGCAAGGCAGTCGACTTGCCAAACGTAAATGGGAGCCAGATGCCTAGTCCGACTGCGGTATCGAGCACGAAGATCATCAAAGCCGCCTGAGAAGCCATATTTGAGTTTACGTGTCACTTCGGGAATTCAGAGGCCTACATTCTGTGCAACAACGTACAGTGGACCTCTCATGCCGATAGCTAGAGAAATCCCTGTCAACGAGCTTTTATCTGCATCGAGTTAAAAATCACTTGCCTTCAAGGGCACCCTCCATATCATCCTCAACGGCCATATCTTCATCGGCAAGCTGCGCTGCTAGAGCCGCATCGTCTACGTCCTCACCCTCATCATCGACTTCGGCGACTACATCATCCTCGTCAGCCACGTCCACTCGTCCCGCGTCAACCCATTCAGGGCCCCACGGGGCTCGCCTCGGTCGGGCTCGACCTCGCGCCTCTCGGACATCCTCTTCTCCATCTTCATCGGAGTCTGCTAAGAGCCCCGGAAGGTCTCCTTCGTCATCTTCATCTTCCTCCTCTTCGTCGGCGCTGGGTCGGGGTTCCTTGTCTGAAGATTGTGCTGCGACCGGCTCTTCCCTAAAAAACTGTGCTATATCTCGCTCAAATTTCCCAGAGTCCGCCTCCCCATCGTCACAATCTGCTTTCTCCTTGCCTTTCTTGGCACCGTCGAAGTATCCTCGCTGCGCTGAACCTTCCTGAAACTCCTCTGGAGGCTGATAAGTTGCGAGATTCGGTGAAGCAAGGGGCGTGCTATCTCTGCTGCCGCGGAATAGAAGGGAAGGTGATCCGGATGATGGAGTCGGGATGGTCGCACTCGGCATCGGCGGCCGTCGGGGTATGGAAATGCCGGCAGGGGGGGCTTGTAAATGAGAATGAGGGGAAAGACGTGAAGAGGAAGACGAGGATGATGGTGAGGAGACGCCGTAATATGAAGATACAGACCCAGCCGGCTGTGCGAGAGATTCTTGCGAAGTGGATGTCGTTGGGATGTTTTGGAAAGGAGGTCTCGGGGCAGTATATGAGAATACATGACTATCGCCGACTCCACTGATGGGAGGGAGTGAGAGAGGCGTCATATCTGTTTGGGATTGTGTCCGCTGACGCACCCGGCGCGAACTTCCGTCGTCTTCGTCTGGGGAAACAGGCGAGGAATTGACTGTAAAGGAACGCCCCGCTCGGGAACCTTCAGCCCGTAATCGCTTGTGAGCTGACAGCAATGATAAGCTGTCGTCCGTTGCGCCCAGATGGGACGGTGTTGGCGGCAATGCCGTGAGCACAGGTGACCGGCTGTTCAGCCTCGGCGCAGGAGGTGGAGTACAGACACTGCTCAAATCATGTTCCAGGTAGAGATCTTCAAGTGATATACCAGACAATTCGCGCGGCAGTTGGAGTACGCCAAGATCATCTCGCTTTCCTTCTTCACGCAAACGTTCCCAGAGCACACGCCGCCTTGCCCGCCACCGCCAGGCATCGTCCACAGCATGCCCAAACCATTCTGTCCAGTCGTCGGGAACTCCCATTCTCTGTGTAAAATGAGCCGCACTTGCTACGGAGGATGATACGTTCTCAGCCACCTCGCGATCAACTTCAGCTTGAATGATGAGTTGCCATGGATCTGCCTCCGCCACGACACCATACGGTGAGAACATGAGATCGATGTTAAATCTGGTCATCTCAAACCGCTCGAAATCGTAGAGGGTCCATGACTCTGCCCCAGGTATGCGCCAGTTAACACGCTTCTGCTTGAGGGCGGCTAAGACATCCGATGTGTTGACCCCGGGGACGAAGGCAGAGTCTTGACGAATAGATCCTTCGAAGTCAGTCGCCTTTGCCTTGCCTTTGCCGCCAACATAAATATCATGGTCAAAACTCTTCGCATACGTCGATGACCCGGTGTAGCTACCTAATGAGCTCGATCCCCACTGTTCTCCAGGGGACTTGCTTGCAGGGACAGTATGCTGGCGAGTCTCGGCTGACAGTAGCCTTTCTTGTCGCGCCTCTGAATAAGACGAATTTCGATTGTCCTTAGCTGTCTGGGGGATGGCATTACTTGAATCGGTAATGTCGCTGGAAGATGCCATCGGGTCGCTTTGAGGATCATATACAGCACGTGTCTCCTGCGCCCGCCGGGACGGAGGCCGCGAGGGTAGATCTCTAATCGGGCGGTCCTGGTGGCGCCTACTTGGGTCGGGCTGGTGCAAGTCAGTTTCCCGTGCTCGGTGTAGACGTTCCACCTCGGCCTGCTGCCGCCTGCGCAACTGAATATCGCGTTCTATCGCTCTCACTTGCTCGGGAAGGCGCTGCTGTTGTCTCTCACGCTCCCGTCCACCCTCCTGTTCTGCTTCACGCTCGACTGCAATGGCAGGATCGCCTTCCTCAAAGACACCAGGTCGGGCATTTTGAGATATCCATTCACGGAGAAGAAACACGGCGATAAAGACGAGGACGATGAGGGTTGCAATGATCTGTCCAGTGAATATGTCTGCTGACACAGAACGAAGCAGTGGATGCGCCAGAAGGGAGTTCAACAGAGAAGCATCGGTGTCATTAGAAGTGTGGCGAAGAGTTATATTTGTTGCAGTTGCATTGGGTTGAGAGCGCGAGGTGAGGTTGTAGAAGAAGAATGGTGACGGTGACGGTGACGGTGATGATGACGATGATGACGACGACGATGACGACGACGACCGCGGACGTGCACTTAACCACCATGCGCTAAAAAAACTTGTCAAGGAAAAACCTGTCATAGGATATCACAAACCACATACGTGGAATTGCCCATCGCGAAGTACATTCTCCAAGTCCAGACAGTAATCCAAGGTAAGACGGCAAGCCACACGAAGGACACGATGATAGCGCGAATACAAAAAAGAATTCCAAAGGCCACCTGTTGAGCGAATTTGCGTAACAGCAGTATGACAGGTAAATGTTTGGGCATATCATCCGCGTACACTGTAGAAGAGCGTCAGGCTACGTGCAAAATGGACGCACGAATGACGCTAACCCTTGGTGAATGAGTATGGATGCTTGCACACGTCACAGGTTTTTTTCTTGCTATGTGAAAGCCATGTTGTCAAGCTGAACGATGTATCAGTGTGGTGCGGAGGATTGATATTAGTTGGTACAGAACACACCAATCTTGGTGTATGTATCGGATTGTGCCCGAGCATTTGCACGGGTGAAAGAGTGGTTGATCTGATTCCGCAGGCGCACTGCAGATTCTGCAAGTGTCCTGGTCTATGTCGGCTTCAACTAGCGATCTTGCTAGAGATTCCTTTTCAATGTCAGTGTTCGGGCCCCCTTCTGCCATAGTAGTTGATCCCGTGCCGCAAGGAAGAGTCTGGGCTATCCTGGAAGTATGTTCTTCGCAGACTTTGTCAAGTGCGCGAAAAAAAAATGTCGTGGTGAGAAAGGGAATGCTTTGGTATTGTGGTCCAAGAGGCTGCCCGTACTGTACCCGTGGCCCAAAGCGCCCCAAGGCTGACAAACCACCCGGTAATATTTATTTATTTATTTATTTGTACCGGCGGCTGTTTACATCACCCGGTTAATTTTTCTCTCAAGGGCGTGAACCCTCCGCACTATACTGTGGTTAAGGCCACGCAATGCGCTACGGGGCGTCATAGGCTACTTTGATACCCGCTTCTTCCGTGACGCGTTTAGTTATAACATCTCTAGTAGCCGTCGTACCCCATCAAGTGACTCAGATTGCGAAGACTTCTCCAGACTATAATCGACCTTCAATGGAAATTTCATGCTGTCTGGAGCCCCGTGAGAGGTTGTGGCTTCTCTCCATCTATCCTACTCCTTCCCAGTCCGAGTCTAGGCGTTTCTACCAAGTCCAACAGCTACCACATGACATGTCACTCGGATTTAATTCAGCTATGGGGCCAGCACTTGGCGCTCGTACTACCTAGGCTTTGTAGTCACTATTGTGACATGATGAATCATTGAGGAGATGTCAGTGAAGTGCGTCCTGATCATTCTGTATATCTATGTGGACTGGTGCACATCTTTTTGACGCAGATCATTGTACCCCTGTTCAGACAGATCTCCCACCTTTCAGTCAGTCACACAGCTGTCACATTAGCTAATGTGAACTCCACATTGCATGGTTCTCCTTGTTATCGACCCTGTCATGCAGCCGTTGTCTATTGGACCTGGTGTGGATATATGTAAGATTATATTATACTATTCAAAATGGCTGATTAGATGGTCTTGGATGATTAAGTATTAGTAAGTCATGATTATAGTGGCGGATTTGGGTATGTGAGTGCAGATAATGTTGAACTTGATGGCTAGGAAATGCAGTATATGTGAAGGCAGAAAGATCTTGACCGTTGCGGCAGCTCTGCAACGATGTCCTGACTGGTGAGGATAGCCCAATCACTAGGCTTGATTTATGTGGTTCAAGTTGATTCAGTGTTCCGATTAATATTAATTCACTCCGACTCAACGACGGATATATGATGTCATCTGTATCAAATGGAAAAGCTTTTCATCGATGATTCGATGCATAAGCTGTGACCAAGAGCCAATTTTCCTTCATAAAATCCATGCCTTAGAAGTATTCATTATCATGATCATCAGGAAGTGCAGAGGATGGCACGTGCCATGTCTCATACAAAGCAAGTGGGAAACGGGCAACTTGAACATGTCCTTCCGATATATGCTTCATAATTCTAATCGTGAAGCAGCCCCGGGCCAACCTACAATTTCAGCAGCAATTGCCACTGTGGGCATTGCTCCATAGCACCAGCTGCAACTGGAGTTGTCCTGTCCCAACCACTATAAGATTGAAAGAGGTGGGAATCCTGCCAAAAAAGGGTGATTGTGTTTCATTTCCCACCAATAAATGGTGATTTTGTGTTCAGTCAAATTTCGGAGGGTGGCTGAAGGTGGGAAAAATCATCCGCTTAGTGGATGATGTTCCTCCCATCTACATGGCAGGTGGTGGGATCATTTCACTTTCCCACCAATTTCCACCATCTAAAAATGGCTAAAAAGGATGAGAGACTGGTGGAATTTCCACCATTTTGGATCTTATAGTGAACTCCAAACCTTATTACCCTGTCGCTTATCATCTAACCCCATCCAGGGGGACTCCAGGCACTGAACGAATCATCACGTGGCACTGCACATTTACTATCCTCCACTCAAACCCATGGGCGTGACAAGACGCGTCCCATCAATCACAACCCCTGGGATCACCAATGCCGCCAGCCTCGCCAATCAGACGGAAACAGTTTCACTCAACTCCAGGTGGAAAGTACTTTCTTAGATTGAAAGCGTTTGAGAAATGGTGAGGGCGATGCTGCAACCGCGAGCGCTGAAAGAACTTTGCTCGGTTTGAAATATTGCGCGACCGGTTGCGACTACCAACCATGTCTAACCATGTGGGGAAGTGAATGAAATTACGGAATCAGTGATCTCTTCCAAGGTCTTGATCGCATAGTATCATGTACTTGGGCTGTAGCAAGAGAATTTCGAAATATATACCCATATAGGCCATTGGAATGCTGCGGTAGTTACCCTCAACAATACGGTCAGAAAGCCATCGTAAAACGTATCTTATCTGGGAATTTTGCCGGCGATGGTGACGGTCATCTTCGACATAAAGACCAAACCCATTTTTTTCCTTCCGTCCAAACAAGTCATATGAGAGTTACAAAGTTATTTCCGCAGAAGAGACACCGACGCACGGCCTCCAGAAGCTCTTGCACAATCCGGCCGCGCCCGGTTCTTCGAAGGTGCTCAGTGTCGAAGTCCTCGGGTGTTCTCAAGTCCTCTGCTCTACTTCGCTGGGAAGCCTCCAACCCTGGAGTTAACTCCCCTTCCCTTACTCGCTGATGTGGAGACGATGCCATAGGGAGAAAGGCTTTCCGTGAGCAACCTAGACAAGTGCGCACCATCGTCGTAGAAAGAATAAACGATGTGACGGAGCAACGGGCTGAAGCGAGCGAGGATGGGAATAGTGCCCGCCACGAGGCCAGAGAAATATCAGCATACGAGGACGTAAAGATGTAGCTCTGATGTCGCGAATCACTTACACCACTGATGGCCATTCGAACATGCTGCCACAGCAATATCTTCTAAAGGAATTTCTACACCGCAAGCGGGACACTGCTCCTGTAAGCCGCCCAGGGCCCCCTCATGCTCAGCAGCGGGAAAGAATGCGGTGACCTTATTGGCTAGCTTCTGTGCCTCTATTGACAACTCCTGTGGCGCTTCTGGTAGCATGCATTGAATTACAACTCGTAGTACAAATGGCAGGTCGTCCCCTGGACAATACCAGAGGCGCAATGAAGACGAAGGACAGGCTGAGTAGTGGACAGCTCACGTGTGAGAAGATGTACCACGGGATCGATGTGTTGAACAAGCACACCCATGACACGATGGGAAAGAGTGCTCAGGAGACCCCTCGCGATAGCCCCATATTCATTTCGCACCTCTGGACTTGAGGCTGACCTCTGCATGGTACCGATTGAGTTAGGCCAGTTGTGAGAAGATAACGAGCCGGAGAAGCAGCTCGGGGAAATGATAAAAGGAATATCCTTACCCAGCAAAAGTCCGTGATAGCTAGCTTCAAACGAAGCTGGAGTAGAGTATCACTCCCAAATAACTGACGCGTGGTGTTTTCCCGAAATAACGCGTAAGAGTAATTAGAAGAATCACCGAGCTGGGGAGGTATGGCGAGTTCCACAGGGTCATTGCCCACAGGATTTTGCAAAGCCTGGAGGAGGGGAGAATGGAGCCGCGTGAGAACACCATCTTGGCCAAGACGGATCAATATTGGGCGAAGTGTATGAATCGGCGCTGTTCCGAGAACTGCGTGGCCATATCCATCAACGCACGAATTGATATCACATTGCAAACGACATGCCTGCTTTGGCAACTGAGGTGACATCAAGGAGCATCTTCAAAATAGCATCATCATTGTCTTCTGCGTGCATTTTAGTGACAACTAAAGTACTGTTGTGCCTTGCGTCGTGCTTGTAACTGAAATCAGACGACCTGGATCTCCTGCAGTGCAGAAAACAAGAACAAATAAATGGGTGATATTCGGCGCGTAAATTGTATAAACTCACTCATGAGCCCAGCAGACAATCGGAAACTCGCCGAAAGACGCCATGCCATTGATCCGGTTCATTTCTTCTCGAGGTATCGTACTTCCCTCTGTCTGTATGAAGACTCTTCGGGATACAGAGGATAGTTCGCTCGATGAGAATCCAGATTGTTTTACCGAACGTAGGGAAGGTCTGACTGTCGGGGAAGAAGAAATGTCATAGATAATGTGAAACGTCCCATCAAATAAGGACAGGACAATAGCGTCATGCTCTGGAGAGTACACGAGACCGGATGGAGGATAAAACATTGAGGAACCACTCGATGTGCCTTGTCTGTGAAGGTAAAGGGAACGTATTCCTGACCAGGCACATTCATCACATTCTTCCGTCCACAGCTGGACGATGCCGGGTTTAAGAATGATAACAACTGGCTGAATCAGATTCAGCTTAAATTTGAGGCCGAGGAAATTGCTTTCGTGGCGTACCTTCATGTTCCGAGGCTCTATGAAGGAGAGTCCCATGATGATACAGTCTTCGGCCTCGCATATCGGAGATTTTGCGTGGCTTACATTCGTTGCTAATACTGCCCGAGGGCCAGACCAAGAGGCTCCCGGTTCCATGTGACATGTCCTCGTGACTCTGACAAGGCCGACAGTACCATCAGAAGTACAGTAGACAAGAATGGCTACCCCTGCCCAAAATTGTGACAATAAGATCGACTGACAGTAGCTTCCCCGGCATGGCTGCAACTCACGTTCATTCTCTCCAGTGCTGACCCATGGAAGCCATGTCAAATGAGTGATCCACTGTGAACTAACATGAACCGTTCGAATATGCTCAAGATATCTGCCGGACCTTGGCTCCCGCGTAAACCTAGCCACTATGTTTTAAGAATTCTAGACGGAGGGTCCCATCTCTGACCACGCTTACCTCAGGAGGATGATAGAACCAGCTCTATTCCCAAGAGCTAAAAGAGAACCATCGAGGATACAAGGAGGGACAGGACCGAAGTCTGGCTGTTTCGACCAAGACGAACCTATGAGTAGAGATAGGGTAGATATTCTGGCAAGATAAAATCACGTCAACGTACAGCCAACCTGCGTCCAGAGGGTCTGTTGAAGATGAGAATCTGTCTGGGCGACCGCAAGTGACTGTAGATAGGATGTAACGTCTTGTAGCTGACCAGGAGTCACTCGCATATAATTCCCTGTCAGTAATCTGAGTCAGATACCTTTACCCACTGTCCCGCCAATTGATTCTTAACGGAACACCACAACGATAGTTCCAAGTTTGTGCTGAGGACAGCCAAAACGCAACTTTGGCCCGCATAATGAGGTTCACATAAAGGATCGCTGTAAATTCATACCTTGCATCCGCAGATAAAAAGCTGGGAGATGATACGACAGACTTGATAGACATATCCAGAGATCCCGTCACCAAGCTATCCCAGTCTGAGCTAAGCTGTATCACTGCACTTCCCAACCATCAAGTGCGCGTCTTACCTTGCGATTCGCTTGGCCAATGATGAAACGAGCGCCTGTCAAGTTCCAAAACAGTCCGAAACCACCCATGCGCAATTGCGTGCGGAGAGGTGTGCCTGAGATTCGAGGCTGGCGTTGCAGAAGGATTAGAATAGTGAATGCCAAGATCGGGAGTCTTGGTACGTCGATTATTGCAAAAGATAAAAATGAACGTGTCAGAGAGGGCTGACCAATATGTACACAGCGGTCTTTGTCATAAACAATAATTGGCCGTCCTCAGTCCATTGCAAACAGTTGATAGTGGGGTGAGAAGCAGCGGCTGGGACGTTCGAGGCCGTGTAGACTGTTACGTGTTCCATGTCGACCGTTATTGCAAAAAGATAATCTCAGGTCCAAACAACTAGGGCTTCTCTGTTATAGAAGGAGCTGAGCGTCAGCTGATCAGGGATACGAATCTATGTTGACTTGACGATTTCTTGCAGAGTATATCTACCACACAAAAGTAAAATTTAGTCATGAACTGGAGGGACGCAACTGAGTAACCACGGTACTTTGCTCGAATGAGGGGCCTACACGAACACAGTGCTCAGATCCACAAAGGAAGGAGATAGTCGGGTTGCCTGTCTCGAGCCCGGATGACTGGGTCGGGTCCCGGAAAGACGCGGGCCGTTTAGATGCGCGAACAAAATATATCTATCCCTACTAACTTATAGTGACGAGCAAGACCCAAGATAAGAAGACACACCACTTGCTTGTTCCGCTTCAGCGGACACTATGACTGTGCGCACCCTTACGAAATGAAATCTACGTTGTCACACTGAGCATAGTTAAAAGGATCTTACGTTTTGCTACTTGCACATGACCGAGAATGACTTGAAGGTGTTGGACACTATCGGAACGCCAGAGTACTTAAAGGGTAATTTGTCTGATAATGGTCCGTACTTCGTCTTTCACAACGAGGGGAAGGGAACCTGTTCTGAGGTAGTTTTCCCTAGAGATGGACATCCCGGCACATATGGTTCCGCCCAATCCAGACGATTCCGACAGTTCGTACGCTCTCCTATCCCTTCCGCGGTGTGCATCGCTGAAACACAGCCATAAAGTACTTCCTTCCCACATTCATCCATCTTATCCTTACGGGAATCCGACTAACATCAAGCACCCCGCCGCTCGTCCACGTGTGCCTTACGACCCAACTTCGCGCGCCTTGTTTGAAGATATGGGATACGCAGGAGGTGGCATCAACGGAACGCTGAGATGGAAAGACCTTGCTCTCGACATTTTGTTGCCTGTCGACAAGGAGAGAGAAGAGGCGGAGAAAGCAGCTCATGCCCGGAAAATGGCGAGCGGCACTACCGCAAACCACTATCAGCCGGCCTCGCAACCACCCGGGACCACAGCAGAAGAAGGGGATGCTGACGACGAGAACGAAAATGATGAAAATGACGATGATGAAATACCCGACGAGCGGGAGGCGGAAACCAGCTATGAAGATGAAGAAGAATAGTAACCGGCACATTCCACGATACATGTTGTGAATACTCTACTACGATTCTTCGGCAAGTTCTTCTTTAGTGGTAAGTGCGACTATCAGGGCGTCAGCCGCATCCTCAAGGAGGTCCTTGATATTCGTATCCTGCTCAACAGCCCACTCATACGCCTCCAGTAGTATGGCATCCGTGATTGGCATAGACCGAGATGCCAGCACCCGTATTATATTGGCTACTCGGGCGATAGCTGTCCTGGTCGCATCATCGATGTCCTGCTGGTGATTAGATCGTTGACTAATGGTCCCGAGTTGTAATAGAAACGCACGTCATTCTGATTTGAGTAGACGGCCTCGGCATCAAATCCTTCCTCCCCTTCCTTCTCGGTATTTTGGACATGCTTACTTATCCAGATGTACCCGTTGAGACCTAGGATCAAGTCGACGCCAGAGGGTAGTGAGCAAAAATGTGATTTCAGTCTGCGGATGAGAATAGGGGGAACTGAAACGAGCTGCCCGTTTCTGAGCTAAGATTGTGACAGCAGGCGCCGTCAGAAATGTACTGCGTTTCAGAATATTTGGAAACTTACTTTGCCATACTTGAGCGACCGCGTATGGAGAGACATTGCACCATCAGCAAAAAAGGCTTGGACTTCCGCTACGAGTAGATCGCCCTCTTCAAAGAAGTTTCGCATCTGGAGCTCATCGCTCTCCAATTTGCGACGCTGATGTCCGTACAGATCCGGTCAAGTTAGCCAAGAAAGGCGAGCAAGAGTTTGGGAGTATCCACCTGGACACCTCCAGGAAGATTGACGGATGAAAGCATGAGGACGGCGTCTTGCCGAGAGTTGGCATCAACTTTCCACCTGCGCGGTTGCACCTTCTCCTGTTATGCTTCGCTGTGCATAAGTGGGGATTACGGACTGCACCTCTGTAATTCGGCCGATCACCAGATCCCCGACTTCTGGGTTGTATCTTATTCGGAAGGTTTGATTAGGAGACCAGTTCGGCTTCAACCTTAGCTGGAGATACCTCGTCCGCAATGCCCGCACCGTGACGAGCTTGTTGACCCTTTCGACAACACCCGCGACGGATGCGATTACTTGATCGTTATCTACGTACGTGCCATGTCCCCTTGGATTTGTCAAAATTGACGAAACGGGACCACGAGAGTACCTCACCTCATGAAGGCGCGGGCGGAAGTAATACTTTCTCCCGGTGATGTTATTTTGGAATTTTCAGTCTCAAAGTCATCGTCATCGTCCATGTAAACGTCTTCGCCCTCGCGCACGCCCGTATCAGGGCGACTGACTGAGCCAAGAGTAGGAGGGGAGAAAAACGTTATCATCATGCCGACTCTCTGCGCCCGTATGCACGAGCAGGAGCGGAGCGCTCAGTGTTTTGATGCTGACCGGTGACCCTTGAAGCTTGAAGCTTGAAGAGTTGAAGAATTACCAAATTCATTTCAGGGCGAATAACACCTGTAAACAGAGGATCATGAAAGGCTCCGGGCTCGGGGCTCCGAAGTTGCTCTAGCGATCAACCCGTTCCCTTGGCAGGTAACTTATCACAGTTGGTAGTTCCTTGATACACACTATTCTCGTTCGAGGTGGGGAAACCTACATCTAGGTTACAGTGCCCAGGCGTGCCACTGTTCGATCATGTCAGAACTGTCCCCGACTGGAGTCGAGTCGCAACCCGCCGCGCGGCCAGTCAATGAACGGGTGTTGCCGGTTCTCGGGCCCTTATCTCAGTCCCAATTAACTTGATGTGGCGGTATCATCACGCGCGCTCAATTACTGTGCCGCTCATCAGTAAACAGTAGCTTGCGAGGGATTCGTTTCACGATAGCCGATGCACGATTTATAATATTATTCTAATCAGGCACTACAATAGCAGTATTTCAAACGCGAGAGTTACGAATAGAGAGCAGAATCAGCGCAGCTGGTAGATAATCACGACTCGTACGGTGTATCAGGAAGC
>QFDW01014346.1:0-16762 GCA_003315895.1 Lactifluus rugatus
CATCATGGGCTGAGCGGCCCAGAGACCCATCACTGTGTCACAGACACCCACATCCACCATCCCACACATATACACATTAAAAATACTGTACCATCCAACCCTAAACCAAGGCGACCTCATAGTAGAGCCGAGCACATCACATATTCCGCTGTACAAAATGCAGATTCAAAAAAAAAAAAACTACTATATTGCAGCCATTTCCATAAGATAGAGTATCCTTCTGCCAGTGAGACGGAGGCAGCTCAAACCACGGCCACAGAAATTTCTACCGCAAAGCTACAAAGTAAAAGTTCTTAACTATCGAGTGAAATGTCTGTCCCCAAACTACGAGGCAACAGAAAGCGCTGCGCTGGCCTCAACTCACGGAGACGTTACAACCTAAGCTCTCTGTGATCCACTGTCCTTCACAACGAAGGGTTATGGCAGAAAATGTTTAGGTTGCTACATTATTCCACGACCGTAACAGGAATCCAGGGTAAAGTGAGCACAGGAGGCCTTGACTAGGTACGTGGGCACTACAAACCTTGTCAGACAAGACACTTGGGTGAGCGTTCAACGATTTGATTTTGAGTCTCCGCTTGATATTCACACGACATACTTCTCACCTCGCTCGCTCGCAAAGTTAGTTAGCCTTCAACTCTCTTTCTCTTTCTTTTTGCCATGTCGCAATGGGGACATGGCCAACCTGGGTACCAGTACCCTCTGCAAACGGGTTTTCCTGCTCAGAATCAGAATTTTCAACAGCCCGGCTTCCTCCAGGGTCAGGGAGGTCTCGCTCCGCAGTCTACCAGCTTTCTTGCCCAGCGTCCGTCCTTTCAGCAACCCCAGCAGACCGGCTTTCCAGGAGCAGGTCCTGCTCTTCTACCTCAGCAAACGGGATTTCCTGGTAGTTTTCAACAGCAGCAACGGCCGCCGATCCCCACTGTTCCCCCCTTACCCGCACAGTTCCAGCAACAAGCGCCACCACCACCACCTCTCCGTCCTCCATCTAATCTCTTAGCCGTAAATCAGCAAAATCGCCTTATCAACTCATCTCCTGGCTTCGGTGGCTCTTCCCTCCCCCCCCAACCAACAGGTTTTCCTGGCCAAGGTGGCGGGTTGCAACCCCTCGTTCCTCAGGTTACTGGCTTCATGGACCCCCGTCTCCAGATGATGTCCAATACCTTCCTTCCGGCTAATCCTGCCTCACCATATAACCCTACCGGTGCACCACAATTGCTACAACCCCAGCAGCAGCTAGGTGGCTTATCCCTGCAGCAAAGCTTCCAGCAGCATAACCAGGAAGTCAAGGGAACGGCTACACCTCGTGTGCCATGGACTCTTTCCAAGGCCGAAAAGAAAAGCTACGACCAGATATTTAGGGCCTGGGATACGTCCAGCTCGGGCTTTATTGATGGAAAGACTGCGATTGAGGTCTTCGGGCAAAGTGGGTTAGATAGGAATGACCTTGCTCGAATCTGGTGAGCTCACTTTTATCCTTCTTGAGACGTGCTTCTGAATGTTTCCAGGACCTTGGCTGACGTAGACAACCGAGGCAAACTTAACATTGCAGAGTTTCATGTTGCCATGGGTTTAATCTACCGTAGTATGTGGTTACGATACAGCTGTGATTTCATCACCCCTGACATCATCCCAGAACTCAACGGCAACGAAATTCCAGATGAGCTCCCTACAGAACTCGTGCCGCCTTCTCATCGGGACTTGGATACCTCTGTTAATTTCGTCAAAAATCTCCTTCAGAATGAACCCTCACGTTCGCGTTCGCCCTCGGGGATGGATTCTCCCGTCTCCCGTCTCCCCAATCGCTCCCTCCACTCCTCCAGCGCTCCTGGCGCAGGCGGCCGTCAAGATGCCACGGTATACAAGCACACCGATGAGGAACCCGCTGGTGGCTATTATACGCCACGTTCACGACACCTCGACCGTAGTGCCGTGCGCGCATCCTCTGAACGTGATTCGCCAGCCGCAGACCTGAATGATATGAAGCGGCAACTTGAAAATACCGCACGGATGCTCGACCGCGCAACAGAGGAAAATGCTTTACGCACTGCGGAGGACGATGCTCTTGATCGCGAGATGTCGGATCTCAAATGGAAGGTCAAGCGTGTGCAGGAGGATCTAGAATACGCTTCTCGGGGCCCGCGTTCGTTCCGCGCAGATGAAGAACGTCGACGACTCGAACGTGAGCTCCTCGAGCTTATGCATGAGCGAGTGCCAGCAGTTGAAAAGAAATTGGCCGAAAGGGAAGAGCGTCGTGCGAAGCAAAAACGTGAATGGGACCGCGAGCGTGATCGACGAAACGAAACGTTTGGACGGTTTGACGACCGTGATCGCGACAGGGATCGGTACGGTCGTAGCTACTCGCCTAGTGACAACCGCGACCGCTATGGCAGTTACGAGAGAGAGAGAGTCCGCGAAAAAGACTATCGCGACGACCGCTCGCAAGACTTTGACCGTGAACGTTCCTATCGTGATCGATCGCGTTCTCGGGAGCGCAACTACGACCGTGAACACCCACGACCCCCTCCTGCGGCGGCGCGCTCCCCGCCCCCACCGCCCCCTGCGGCACTCATTGGTGCTACTTCTAAGCTGCCTCCGGCACCCACTCCTCTCTCGGGTAAATCTCCCGCGCCGAGCGTTAAGAACATGACTCAGGAGGAGCGTCGCGCTTTCATTCAAGCTGAGGCTCAACGTCGCACTGCGGAGCGCATGGCTGCCATGGGACTCTCGGCTCCCTCTTCTTCCTCTACGCCAAAGCCGACTCTCGATACCAGTACTGAAGATAGATTGGCTCGCGAGAAGAAGGAAGCCGAGGAAAAGGCCAGAGCGGCAGAGGAAGCAGCTGCAGAAAGGGCCAGACAACGGGATGAGCGATTGAGGAACGAGCGCAGCGGGGGAACATCCACCACTGCGAGTCCGGCAACTGTTGCACCAACCCCTCCCGTTACTGTCGCGCTCAAGGTGCCCCCTCCCGTCAAGCCCCGTGCACCTGCACCTCCGCCGCCACGCAAGCCTGGTGTGAACGCCGCTGCCCGTCCTATTGTTGCGCCGGCGCCTCCCAAACCCCCTTTGCCTGTTGCGACCCCAGCTGTCCCTGAACCAGCTCCTGCGTCTGTGCCCCGTGTCACCGATCCCGAAGAGGAGGAACTCCGTGCTCGTGAAGAGGCTTTGCGCAAGCAGAAGGAGGAACGCCTCGCGCGCATGCGCCGTCTCGAGGAAGAAGAAAGAGCGGAAGAAGCACAGAGGCAGAGTGAAGAGGCCGCTCGTGCACAGAGAAAACAGGAAGAGGCTGCGCGTAAAGCAAAGCAAGAACGTTTAGAGCGCTTGAAGCGCATGGAGGAGGAGGAGGCAGCAGAGGCTAAACGCGAAGAAGAAGCAAGGGAAGTGAGGAGAGCAAGAACTCCTGCGCCGGTCCCTCCTCCAGCTTCGGTTCCTCCCATTGTGCCATCCCTTCCACCGGCTCCGCCAGCTGCTATTGCCTCTCCCACCGACAGAGGCAAGAACAATCCTTTCAATCGCCTGATCAGCGGCGGTGCTTCGCCACCCGTGTCCACCTCTCCCCAAAACAGTGGCGGCAGCAACCCGTTCTTCAGGTCGCAACCCGTCGCAACCTCTGTCGCCCCAAATAATACTACTTCCCTAACGCGCCCTCCGTCTACTTCACCTGTACCTGTACCGCCTGCAGCTGTCCCGCCGCCCACATCGAAAAGTCCCGCACCCCCGGTCGTCAAGACGTCGTACCACACCGCCCCAGGAGACAGCGAAGACGAGTGGGGGCAAGAAAGGAACGGTGACGATGATAGCTCCGAAGATGAGCTCAACTCTTCGCGCGACACACGTGACAGGCTTGCGCGGCAGCTCTTCAGTTCAATCCTCCCGCCAGCCAGCGGCCCACCTCGTCCCCAGTCTGCCGCTGCGGGCGCGAACGTGACGCCTCAAGCTTCGGAGTCTCCGACAGTCATTTCCGCGCCCACCCCGCCGCCACCGCCGCCATCTGCGCCACCTGCACTATTCGTCCCCGCGGCTCCTCCTGCTCCTCCTCCCCCCCCACCTCCTCTTGCCCCACCATCTCCAACTGTTGTCGCTTCAGCTCCCACAGGGGATCGCGGTGCACTGTTCAGCGCTATCCAAAGTGGGACACGCTTGCGCAAAACTGCCACGAATGATCGCAGCGCTTCTGCATTCTCTGGACGTGTCCTTGGGGACACTGAGCCTACGCTTTACAGTACTGCTATCCCAGGCATCCCCCCTCCTGGAACCTCCCCTTCTGAAAATAGTGTCAATACAAGCCGGGAGTCAGTAGACTGGTACATGGGGCTCGCTACAGATCAAGGCACGCACGTGAGCCGGGGGCCAAGCTTACCTCCGATGGCTGAGGAGGATGACGAGCAGACGCACAAGGGTGTGAATGGTCACGCAGCGCCCATTCCGGGTATCGAGGTTGCACATGAGGAAGGAGTGGAGGTAGATCCCCTGGGGGACATAGACCGTAGTACAGGTGCGACAGTATGGATTTCTCTGTGACTTGCCCTGACACTTCTCACGTTGCAGAGTACCGTGTAAGGACCCTGTACCCATATGACGGTCAGCGGGCCGAGGATTTGAGTTTGTCATGTTCTTGGCCACCTCCAGCCTATTGCTTACGCGTACTATAGCATTCGGTGAGAACCTCGTTGTAAATGCCCATGCATCAAAGACTGGAGGCGACTGGTGGTATGGCACCGTCGTCAGCAGTGGCAAGACCGGATTTTTCCCGAAGACTTACGTCCAGGCATTCGAGACTGGCAAGTCTCCCTTATACGTCTAACTGTTCCGTTCTGACATTTCCCTAGTCAAGGCAAAAGGTTTGTACGATTACCAAGGGGGCAATGCCGACGACCTACCGTTTTCCGAAGGCGACATGATATCTGTCGTGGATCGCTCAGACAGCGACTGGTACAAGGCTGAGAAAGACGGAGTCATCTTCATCGTTCCTGCTGCCTATCTGGAGATTGTTGAGGGTTAGTCGAGCTTCCATTTTCTTGAGTCGTCATTTACGCATGATTTGGCTGGATTCAGGCTAAAATCCTTTTTTTTGTTTTCTTTCATGTACACTCCGAATATGAACATTGGTTATTTCATATCGCACGGCCCCAGATGATCGTGCTTTCTCATCCAAGTCGATGTCAATGCCATCACATTCAGGACCGTCATCGACATTCCTGAGTATGGAGATGACGACAGTATCCTCCTCAGCACCGTCATCACCTTCTCAAAGCTTACTATCTCACGGCGAAGCAGATGATGCTGGTAATGAGAGCGCCCCAGAACCCACTGTCTCTGAATATCATTCCTTTTCTGATTCGGACACAGAAGACGATGAGGCAGCGATGACGGAGGAACAGCGCAGACTTGAGCGTGAGATGCGGGCAGCGGAGCGCCAACTAGTACTCGAAGCTGCCGGAATTGTTGTCAAACAAGATACGACCCGTCGACCGCCGCCTCGTCTACAGCGTCAGCGTTGGATGACAGGTGTGCGACCTAGACATCGTCCTGCACCAGCACCTCCCATCGCCCCCGTGCCAAGCAACGGGCCAAACCTCGACAAGCCGCAGCCGCCCACCCCGACACAGGTCCATATTGACAACGCTTACGAGCGCTACGAGACGTTTAAGCAACACGGTTTCCGGTTGTCCGTATCATCTATAGAACAGCTGCCTGATAAGGATAAAGGAAAGGACGGCGTGAGCACCTCAGTCTCGTACGGGAGTCGCATCACACAGCTTCTGGCTCGGGCACGGACACCCGTTCAGGAAAGGGAGGCTCGCGTCATGCCGACAATCTCGGCGCCTATTATGGGCACGAGTTCGTCAGGTAAGGGGACCTCAGGTACCCCTGCTGGGGAGGACAACCCCGCTTTTGGATCAGTATGTGACCTAGTGCTACTGTGAGGAGATAACGTACTGACTGGTACGCGTGGAGTCGTGGGCAAGTCTGGTGGATAAGTCTGCACTGGATGGTCTGCCAGATCGTGAGCGGCGCAGGCAAGAGGTGTGTCCTCCGTTCGGTGGTTTTAGATAAGTGTAAGGCGTACGTTTTCTGATTTCTATGCTTGGCAAGGCAATATTCGAGCTTATCGCGACGGAGGGAGCGTATGTTCGTGACCTGCAACTCATTGTCGAGGTGCGTGCGCATTACGTGTAATTCTTTATCGAACACTTATAGTCCATTTATTGGCTAGATATTCTACTCAAGCATGATAGGCCTATTAGAGCCCAAAACTATTACTGTCATATTCGCAAACGTTGAAGACATCCTGTTGACAAACACGACCTTCTTGAGCTCACTTGAGGAGCGCCAGCGTAACTGTAGGCTGTACATCGATACCATTGGAGACATCCTGGATAAGCACTTGACGAACATGAGTATTTACAAGGCGTGTTCTCTCTGTGTCCATGTTTTAGGCATCAGCTGATCACGATAGCCGGATCTAGCACTACTGCATAAATCAAGCATACGCGATCAGAATATTGCAATCATTGAAGGAAAAAAACGAAGATCTGGCCGCCCATTTGCAGGTGCGTATCCAGTCGCTTTCAAATCGTTGGTCAAAGCTAAAGATTCTCAGCGACTGCGTGAGGATCCTGCCGTGCGCAATCTCGACCTTTCCAGCTACCTGCTCGTGCCTAGTAAGATTTAGAGGACCCATCTGAGCCATTGATAAGGACCAATACCGCCTCACAGTGCAGCGCATTACGCGGTATCCGCTACTCATCAAGCAGGTTCTACAGTATACGGAACCCGACCAGGAGAGAGGGCTGACAGAACGTGCGCTAAATACGGCCGAGAGGATTCTGGAAAACATCAACGAGGCGATACGTGAACAGGAAAGTCGTGATCGGCTCAAAGTACTGTCACAGGATCTCTGGATTGGTCAAGGGTGAGGCCACTCATGTAGGGTGTTTTTCATGCGCTCACCGTCATATTCTGCAGGCGCCTGGACCTGACAGCGCCTACTAGGCACCTCGGTAACCGGAAGTTACTGAGGGAGGGGCTTCTCAATAAAGCTAAGAGCGGGCGCAAATTGCGCGCACTCCTGTGCAACGATATTCTCCTATTGACAGACGAGAATGGAAAGAATCTATACCGTATGGTGCGTGGATGGACGTGTCCATGGCAATATGCTGAGCCCGAGCCCGGTTTAGCCGATTCCACTGTCGGAGATTCACGTGCAAGAAGCCCCAGGAGTCAAAGGTGAGCGTCATGATGCACGTCCCCTTTCATATCCTTTTCATGAAACGTTGTAGATGAGTTGTCCTTCCAGCTGGCCGTGGCGTACCCGCGCGGCGGAGACAAAATTACTTTGAGGGCGAGTTCTATTCGAGAGCGAAATCTTTGGATGACTGACATTGAGACGACAAGTCGGAAGTGCAGGGATGTGGAGAAGGCGGTAGCGGTTGAAAGGTCAACAATTACAAGTCAAGCATGACTAACGCCAGTTACTTAATTAATACACTTATCTAATAAACACTAGTAAATATCGAATTTTTGTGAACCTGGGCACGCCATCCGACAAGTGAGTACAGCTCAACGATGAGTACAACGGACCCACTCGACGCCCTTCGCGCAGCCATCAGCACAAAATATGGAATCACTCCCGTTAATGCCTCAGGCATTCCTGCCCCCTCTCTCCGTACTGCTACCCACCTACGCCTCTCAGCTACAACGACTCTTCCAAAAAATACGCCAACCCGCCTCCGCAAGGCGGGAGCCAGTGCGACAAACCCTACGTCCCATCCAGATGGTTTTTTTATGCTCGAGGCTGTGTATCTTGCTTGGTTGTTACGCGATACGTCCGGTGGGGAATACATGAAGCAGGCACGAGAGCATGGGCTCCCGGCTGGAGGTTTTGTCAGTCTCACTGAGCGGAAGAGCATTGTTGACTGGCTGAAACGCACTGTCAATGTTTTGGGCAACATTGTTCCACTTCTAGGTGTGTCCTGCTTAGCTGTCATGTGTCTATCACACCCAGCCAACCCCAACGCGTTCAGAGTCAACTACTCCACCGGGGTCCCCACCTCCTTCCGTCCACCGTCGCCTGCCTGTGCCATCGTCTTGTTCTACCACACAAACACAGGCGTTGTTCCCAACATCCACTCGTCACCGTGGAGATGTTGGGGCAACTACTTCACCATCTAAGCGGCGCTACATACCTGACTCGACGGATGTAGAGATTGTAAAGAGAATTCGCCAAGGAGAGGTCGAACTCCATGACCACAACACCGTATTGCGTGGGATTAAGAATAATGTGCGATTTCTGTGCTATTTCGTGGTGCTCCTCATACAAGCGGTTCCATAGAACTTTTCCTCTGTACGCAACGCGTGTCTTGCCAAGCTCAAGAGCCTAAAAGAGGCCAAGAAGACAGGAGTAGCCGCACCCGTCATAACACCGCTATCCGGTAAGCTCATGTGATAGGCTTGTTGCCTCGGCTGACATTATCACCCTTGCAGATTCCAAGGCGCACGCCCGTAAACAAAGTGGGTGCGCACCCTTCCTCTCGTCAAAGTCGCCCCTGAGATACTTTGTGTAGAAAATGTGTACCCCATAATAATGATATCCTCATCCCCTACGTCCCTGATCACTATGTTCAACGTTCGACGCTTTCTTCAAGAATCGATGCACGTCCTCACAATCTTTATCTATCCATAGAAACTGACTGTGTATTGCAGATTCGAGCCATCGGCAGAGGCGCGTGCACACGCCGCCGCCGAGGGCACCACTCGAGCAGAAGACTTGATACCTATCGATCGTGAGCGTACGGTAGTTGAACCAGGTGGCCAGACGCGGGCAAGCGCTCAACGATATTATGTCGTTGACTCTGTTGAGGCCCTCAACAAGTTCGGCGCGGACGCATGGGACCGAGTTGTTTGTGTTCTTACGACGGGTCAGGCGTGGCAATTCCGACCTTATAAATGGAGTGAGCCACGCATTCTGTTTCACCATGGTGAGTGTGTGGTAAGATTGTGCGCTGATACATGATTAAAACGACTCTGGTGGTTGCATCGATGGAAAGTCAAAGGCATATACGTCTCGTGGACGAATGATCCGCCCAACCCGAAAGTCAAGGATTGGAATGTCACCGAGCTCAAGGTGAGGCGTATGTTTGGGTGATTTCCGAGTTGTGCAGGATCATTTATTCGTCCCAGATTGATCCTCACCGCCGGCACGTGGACAAATCGACAGTTGCATATTTTTGGAAGACTCTGGACACTTGGACTGCGTTGCACAAGCCATCACTTGTGAACACATGATGCCGATATGTCTGGAATTGCATGGATACCGTTCGCGGGGTTCGCGGGGAGTGTGGGGAATTTCTCCATTTGTTATGTAGCGACAATCAGTGGACCGAGGAGCCCGGAAAGTGGCTCCACTTGAGAAAAAAATATGAACTCCTAACCCTAAAATAAAGTCGCGTGTGGTACGACTTGTTGTTATTCCGGGGTGATGTGTCCTCCTTTGTTCTATCCTTCATCACCCACCCTAGACAGCGTAGCAACATGCCCAAAATACCTCCAATCTCTCCTGTTACTGGCCAACCCACGCCTCGACATTTCGTGCACACCGTAGATGGCAATTTCGTCGATTCGTGTGGCCGTACCCTCTTGTTTCGCGGTGTCAATCTTTCTGGTTCCTCAAAGGCTCCAATTAGCGAGCCCTCGCACCTCTTGGATGGTTTTTGGGAGAGTGCCGAAGCTGGCGGGAACAGCTTCATCTTTCGTCCACTTAATCTCGACGATGGCTCAGCCGATGTTCATCTTGCTCGTCTCCAAGGTTGGGGATTCAACATTTTGCGCTACCCAGTCACTTGGGAAGCTCTTGAGCATGAAGGACCGTAAGTCGTGATGCTATTCTTCACCGTCTCAACACCTGACTGATCTATTCTAGTGGGATCTATGACTATGACTTCATGGACTACACTATCCGCGTATTGCGGAAATGCAAAGAGTATGGCTTCAAAGTATACATGGATCCTCATCAAGACATCGTGAGTATTCATCCATCTTATCACCTTTCTCACCTCTCATCTCGGAAAATCCTGTTTATCCACGCTTTCTCCGACTCGTGCCGTTTCTCCATTGCATCGTCTCCGCCCGGTCCGATTCTTCTCGGCATATATCACTCTGCACAATTATAACTCAACCCCTTTCGAACCCAACCTCTCATCAATATCGACGCCCTCCGTTGTGTGGTTCCTTGTCTGTCCCAATGGCGCTGCTGGCACTTAGTGGTCTCGATATTGCGGTGGCTCTGGAGCACCATACTGGACACTTGCAGCATGTGGTATGAACCCTCGTAATTTCACGGCTACTCAGTCGACCATTCTCCACCATGAATATCCGCTAGCTCATGAACCGGACCCCGCGTCGGTTCCAGCTATGATGTGGTCGACTAACTATGGACGCCTTGCGCCGCAAACGCTTTTCACATTGTTTTTCGCCGGCCGTGATTTCGCGCCCAAATGTATCATTGACGGGTGCAATATCCAGGACTACCTCCAGTCACACTACATCGAAGCATTTGGACAACTGGCTGATAAGATTCGGGATGCTGGTGACTTGCTGGACGATTGCGTAATTGGTTGGGATAGTTTCAATGAGCCTTCCGAGGGCTTCGTGGGGTATCCAAGCTTGCACTTACTCCCCTCAAAGCAGGGATCAATACTCAAGAAAGGTCCTGCACCGACACCGACACAGTCGTTGCGTCTCGGAATGGGACAAGCCCAGACAGTGGAGAACTGGACATTTAGCGCATTTGGTCCACGGCGTGCAGGCTCGGTGACGATCGACCCAAAAGGTCTCACCATCTGGGCAGATCCCTCGACAGAACCAGATGGCATGCACCCACAATACGGGTGGAGGCGCGGGCCAGACTGGCAACTCGGCATTGATATTTGGGCCCAGCATGGCGTGTGGGACATCGGAACGGGTTACGTGATACGTCCCGATTATTTCTGTTCCCCCCCCGCAGCCGAGTTTTCTACACCTGGAGAGGAGATCGCAGAGGTCGAATTTGTAGCCGACTATTGGGCCCCACATTGGCAAGCATGGGCACGACGCATCCGCAAGGCACACCCAGAAGCAATTCATTTCGTTGCTCCTCCTGTGTTTGCACAGCCCCCTCCGTTACCTGCCGAGGACCTGGGAGGACGGTGCGCTTACTCAGCACACTATTATGACGGTCTCACCCTTGTGACACGCCACTGGAATTGGTTCAATGCGGATGCGCTCGGGTTGCTACGCGGAAAATATCGGAGCAAGCTGCAGGCGCTTAAAGTCGGCGAAGGTGCCATCCGACACTCACTTCAGGCTCAGTTGAAGATGCTCAAGGACGACGCGCCCATTCTCGGCGCCTTTCCTACAATGATAGGGGAAATTGGTATCCCTTTCGACATGGATGAGCGCAGGGCATACGGTTGGACGGATGATGGTCGTCACAAAGGCGACTTCTCTAGTCAGCAACGCGCGCTCGATGCCAGTCTCAACGCTATGGATGGCCCAAATTCCCTCAATTACGCAATTTGGACGTATTGCTCGGATAATGTCCACTCGTGGGGTGACCTATGGAACATGGAGGACCTCAGCTTGTGGAGCGTCGATGACTTGCGTCTTCGAGACAAATCCACGTTGTACCAAGGGAACGGAGATAATTCCTCTGCCTTGTTACTGGCGGCACAATCGCGTAGTACGGTGCGGATTGGTGCCACTGGTGGCTTTACACCGGGATACCCGTCTCAGCTGTCAATAGCGACAATGCCGCCCGCAGCGAATGATGAAGGGCGTAACCCGGATATCACGTCTTTCAGTCGCTGGGACAGCACATTCGACTTCCTGACCGATGGGGCTCGAGCAGTGAAAGCGTTCAGTCGGCCATATCCAGTTGCCACCGTCGGAATCCCCACTGACATTCGATTTGACGTTGCCAAGGCCGAGTTCCGGCTTGTCGTCCGCGTGCGCGCAGAAGACGCTCCAGTTACCGCCTCAACGACGGGAGCACGCCCTGGTACACCTTGTTCCCATTCATCTGTCGACGACCAAAAAGCGGATCCCCCAGCCACTGAGATCTTTTTGCCCATTGTTCACTTCGCTGCAGACCGCACTGTGGGCTGGCTACTAGACAAGTCTAGGTGCAAAGAAGATCTGTCCACACCGGATCTGGACATAGACGATGGGCTAGTACATTCACGATCCAGTGAAACGCTGCGTGGTGTTGCCCGTGGCCCTTACCCTCCCCGACCGTTACGGAATGGTCTTGCCGCTGCCGTGTTTGTATCCGCAGGCCGTTGGGAGCTTGACGGTACGACGTTGCGATGGTGGTACCCCGTGCCACGGGTGGGCGACCCAGATCGCGAGTACACCATTGTCGTCGCGCGTCGCGGGGGTCGCATCGTTACGAAAGAGGAGCTTGTACACCAGAGCCTCTGGGAGCGCTTATGTATCGGTGCGAGGGATTGTTGTATCATGTGAGTCCAGAAAGGGATTGGACATGTCTGTGCAACTCAGTCGTTGTGTTTTCTGTCTTATCTTATGTCTCTTCACATCGTTTCCTTCTATCCCTAGACGTACGCTTTGGATCACCAGGTCTCTCTAATACCTGTTCGAAACACGCTTCTGTATTTTCTACTCGCATGGGACGCTATGCCCTTATATACAGTTAAGATCCAACGGACGGGGGTTCCCTCTGAACTTTTCTCTGAGTTACCTCACCAGTCATTATTAGGAGCTTGGCGTGGTAGTGGGGGGGTGAAGAGGCTAGTGGTTCAGGACGTTTGGTACTCAACTGAGGTTAGGTATAGGGTGAGACAAGGGCTGTGGCAAGTTATGTGTAATGAGAGGGATCTGAAGAGGGGTATTTTGCAACTCTGCCCAGCCACCTCGTAGCCCGATCTCGACGACGCTGTTCAAGATACGAGAGAGCTCCTGGGTTCTGCCTTACGATCAGGCGGGCCATCTCAAGTGCCAATGAAGGGACGTACCGTTGTTGCTCTTCCACTGAGACCTCTTCCCATCTCTGAAGACGCGCGCTGAGTTCACGCATTAAGGTCTGGAGCTCCTCAATAGAGTCTTTCACGTCTGAGCGTTGCTTCGACTGGCTGCGCGACGACCGCCACGTTTCGCCAATGATAAGCGCCGCTGCAACACCGAACAGGAAGCCCTCTGCAAGGAAGTTTGCACCATTCTCGATGGCCCTGAGAGCGGGAATATCAGTAGAACAAGTCTCTCCAAGCCATGTATAGGCGACTAAACAGGCGCACCTGGTCTCTGAGAGCGGGCGGATATGCTTGGCAGGTTCACCCAACAGGCCAGTTCGCAGCCTCACCTCGTAGCGGTACATGGTTTGTGCGAGAGATATACACAGATCGCGGAAATGTTCGTGTCTTTCGTCTGGGTGTCAGTCTGCTACACGCCCTGGGAGGTAGCGAGTACGTTCGAGCTTACTCTCTTGCCTGGTTCTTGATTCTTGTGCTGATCGGTTTTGCTAGCGTCTTTGGGGGCATTTAACTTACAAGGCTATCGTTTGGATGGGGATTCTCACCCGAATCAATAATGTCCCAATCTTCACGGTTGCCATCGGGAATAACTTTCGCAGCTGGCCAGGCGCACACGCACGACTCACCGCCACGCGCCATCACAGGAAATTATGTAATTCGGAGCCTGCCGGTAGGGGACTCAACTCATCACACTTTTCTCACTTTTCTCTCCACCATCCCTCTCTCAGTGGCGTTTCCATTGTGAAGCATTAACTTGCTTTACAACCCTCCCGTTATTCTCCAGGTCGTGCTCTTTGGGTGGTTGTCATGTCGCAGCAGGTGTCACTGCAGTACGCATGTGCGTAGCGTTTCCCTCTGCGTGCCTTTTCTGTTCTAGTCCCTTGGAGGGAGGTGTGTGTCTCGGGGTGGGTGAGTGGTTAGGGGACGCGTCATGCTTGTCTTGGATAAAATAGTCGTATCTTTATGGAGCTCTCCAGGACCGTTTCTGCTTAGTATGTTGGGGACTGGGCCGTCGTAGCGTCGATGACCGTTTGCATTGACCACCACTGATCATCATGTATCTGGTCGGTCTAGATCTAAACTCAGGCTTGGGTCCACTTTAACAATTTGATTTTAAATGTTTCGTCTTTGATTCAGTTTACATGTGCTGATCCTAGGATTACAGTCCGCGCCCAAAAATCTGTTGGCCTCATTGGTGGTTCACCCACTTACAGTCCAATCGAGGCATTCCAGGCTCCGGATGCCACAACCCGCACCTACCAGTACAGCCCAGACGGGAGGCTTTTTGCACTTGCAGTGCCATCCGGGTGCGTCAAGTTTTGCGACGTATCGATAAGCGCCACTTAACCGAGCCTTCTAGTGTACGCGTCCATCGAGCAGAGACGGCCATTCTACTTCAAGAGCTCGCGATTCCTAACATCATCGAGCTCAGGTTTTCTCCACGTGGGACATATCTCTCCACTTGGGAGCGCCAGGTGAACCTCGGGGACGGCTCTCAGCACAAGAACCTGCGCGTCTTTTCTGTCTCCACCGGCGAGGAACTCATTTCTTTTTCTCAAAAGTACCACGACGCCTGGGACGTTCAGTACACCATCTCAGAATCTCATGCCATTCTTCTCGTTGGTGCAGAGATTCGCGTTTTCAATCCCGCGGAGTGGGGGAAGGGCATCGTTAACCGGCTCAGGGTCGACGGTGCATCCAGTGTCACGCTTAGTCCTGGCCTCAATCCCTCCCTCGCCATCTTCGTCCCAGAAAAGAAGGGCCAGCCAGCGAACGTTCGCATCCACACTTTGCTTAACCTCAGCGCTCCACCTACTTGTCAGAAGACGTTTTTCAAGGCTGAGAGGTCCCAAATCAAGTGGAACAATCTCGGCACGCAAGTCCTTGTCCTCACACAAACGGATGTCGATAGCACCAACAAAAGTTATTATGGACAATCGGGACTATACCTACTCAGTGCTGCCGGGAATTTTGATTGTCGCATATCTCTTGACAAAGAGGGCCCGATCCACGACTTTGCCTGGAGTCCAAACTCAAAAGAGTTCGGGGTTGTGTATGGCTGTAAGACCTAGGTATGCGCCTTCTAGACACCTTGCCTGACTATTTGTTTCAGTTATGCCTGCCAGAATAATGCTTTTCGATCAGCGCGTCCGGGCGTTGCACGACTTCGGCGCTTCCTTCTGCAACTACATATCGTTCAACCCTCAGTCCCGGCTTCTTCTGCTTGGAGGTTTCGGTAATCTCGCGGGAAAAATTGACATATACGACAGACGCTCGCTAACCAAGATATCCACAATCGATGCGTCCAATACATCGCACTGCGAATGGTCTCCAGACGGCAAATTCATCCTTACTGCCACTCTCTCCCCCCGTTTGCGGGTCGATAATGGGATTAAAGTGTGGTATTTGCTCGGCCAACTCTTACATATCCAGGATTGCGAGGATCTCTATCAAGCAAGCTGGTGCCCCGTTCCCATTGATGCAGTACCACCGTTCCCATCCGTGATACCACCTGCACCTGCGCCTTCTGCGAGTGTCCACGCTGCAGCGGCTAGCGCAAAGCCCTCTCCTGCCCGTCCTTTGGGTGCTTATCGCCCTCCTGGGGCACGGGGGCAAGGTGCCTCTCTTGCATACAGCCGTGAAGATGATCACGATTCGTCAGCTGGTACCCCCCGTGGTAGCGGTACGGCGACTCCCACACGCCAGGGTCGTTCTTCTGCATTTCCGTCAAACGGCCAAAGTCGGCGATATGTTCCAGGTGCACCTGCGTCCCCTCCTGTCAACCCCGATAATGCGAAATCGCGCAAGCGTAAGGGTCCCAAAGAAAAGACTGAGGGGGTTGGGCGCCGGGAAGGAGGAAATGGATCTGAGTCGTCCTCTGCTACTCCGTCTCTTCTCAAAGTTGATGGTAATGAACCTGTGTCGAAGGATGATTCTATGCCACCTACACCTGGAGTGGAGCCTCTTGACCCTGTGCAAAAGAAGATTCGAAACCTAAACAAAAAGGTGACTGTCACTTCTTCATTTACTTGGTAATGGTTGCTTAATAACTTTAATATTGCTAGCTAAAGGCCATTGATGAGCTTAAGGCAAAGGTAGCACGGGGTGAGCGCCTTGAGGCAACCCAGCTTAAGAAGATTGACAGTGAAGCAGACATACGAAAAGAGCTTGTAGCCCTGACTTTATCATCTTGAATAGCTTTCTATAGTCTTTTTCTCCTTGTGTAAGGGTTGTGTTATACTCCTTAAGTGAGATAAGATAGGGGTGATTTGTGATACTTCATTATGAAATGGTGTTCCTTATTTTTGATGATATCAAACTATAGGAATTGAATAATGTGAGTGGTTTACTGAATGGGAGTGTTTAGAGATGTTGCAGATGATAGAATTATTGCAAGAGATGGTGATCTTAAAGTAGAAGTGAATAGTATGCTCACACTTAAGGAGAAGAGCAGCAGTCTTAGAGGATGCAACACAGAGCACAATCTGGCTTTGAGAGCATACAATAACTTTTAAAAGAGTTCTTACCAAACTGCTCCTAACCTCAAAACCAATAACTACACATGCTAGAATAGAAACAGCAAAAGATTAACTTTGTTACACCCACTTGCAGACCCACATGTCAGTCAAATTCTAATGTAAGGTCAGCGTTACCACTGGCCTCGAAATCTCTCATGTCTCGCACTCTTTTGCCTGCCTCGTCTCGTCTCGTTTCCACGTCCTCTCCCATCATCT
>QFDW01014381.1:0-18436 GCA_003315895.1 Lactifluus rugatus
AGGTGGTGGCGGTTTGCGGGGGGGAGTCTGGTTGGGTGCGGGGGTCGGTCGATGCGTCGGGAGAGACGAGAAGGTTGAGGTTGACGATGTTGATGGGGTGGGGGGAGTCTCGGCTGCGCTGTACGGCGGTGTGGGAACTGCGGTGCCCAAAGGAGTATCTTCGAGCTTCACTTTAGAGGATGATGCCACATGGCCATTCGCGGGCTTGTGCGTCGGTCGTGAATGCATGGCGGAGCGTGCACGATCGCTGCGGGTGTGCTGCGACGGCCGACGGGCCAATGGGGGGACGGTAAGAAACTGGCCAGAGGTGGACATGGTTGGCACTGGGGTGGCAGTGGTGGGGGATGTGATGTGTTTGTATGTCGACGTGGACTTTATACATTGAAACTCACGGCCGACATGAGGTGTGGAGAAAGCCAAGTCTATACACTCGGGAACTCCTAATCGATTATAAAACATGCAAGTAAAAGTCAAAAGTCACCCCCGGGGAGTCTAGGGTGACTCCCGATCGCACAGCATTTGGTAACGTTGAGTTCCACATGCTCAGCCACTAGATTATCGACTATCAACTCGACTAATATAGCGTTTGATTATATGTTCTGCACAGGCTACTTGATGAGGGTACAAAAGATTTGAGCCCGAGGATCACAAGACGGGTAAGACGGACGTGCGCGCGGCTAAATCCAAGGTCTTGGCATACTCTTGGCATCCCGAGTCCATGACCCCAAAAACTCACGATCCGAACGAGCCACGTTTCCCTTTTGCCACCTTTCTTGCCTTTTTTTGGACTGTGTCAGCCCATGCGTCTGTCCTCCGCACGCCTACCATGCCCTCACGGTCTGTCCGTAGGTCAGAAAGGCACCGAAACCTGAGGAAATGAAACGACTTCACATTCTCCGGCCAGAATATCGTCTGCAATTGGGTGGCTACCAGACGTGATGTATCGCGTGGACACGCCCCTGGCGATAAGCGGTTCTCTTAATAGTTCTTTCAACTCTGCCTTGAGCTGGCCCAATCTGGTGTCGCGAACCTTGCTGTGTCGACCAGTGTCGTCGTCACTAGTTTACTTCAAATTAACGTTGCGACCGGAGTCAAACAAAGATCAAGCACGCACTCGGACTCGTAATCGGAACCTAGTTCGATGTCCAGCGCCTCCGCCGTCGCACGCATCCATTTCTTGTCGTGTGCTGCCTTACTTGTTCGGTGCTGCAATTCATCGATTTCTTTGGCAAGTCGTAAGCGCCCTTTGAGCCTGTCCAGAAAGTGATGCTCAACATTCATCTCCGGGATGTCCGTAACCTCTGTTGTCCCGTCAGTATGAATTGAGGAGAGGGCACGGACAACACGCACGACGGCCGAGACTTCCAAATAACGCGCGCGCAACGCGTCGCTCGTCCGGTGCGCACATCAGCAGACCAAACCCGCTCCGCTGAGCTCGTGCTGTACGTCCATTACGGTGGATGTAGGTGTCTACGCTCCGTGGAATTTGATAATGAACGACGTGGGATACTAAGGGGATGTCGAGCCCACGAGCAGCAATGTCCGTCGCAACGAGGATGGAATGTGCATGTGACTTGAAACTGATGACCAATGACGTTCATTACATTAAGTTGAAGGCCACATCATCAGGTCACGCACCGATCGAGGTTCTTGAGTCGCTGGCGTTGTTCAAGTTGCGAATGAAGTGGGAAGGTTGGCAAGCCAAGTAGCTCGAGAAGAGGCATTAATCTGCGAATTCCGTCGATTGATGACAAAAACACCAGCGTGCGCCCGGGATATCGTAAAAGAAAATAATAAAGATAGGCATCCTGTGGTGGGTCACTCACTGATATGACATATCAAAGTGCACACGAACCTTGTCAGTAGCTAGGCATTCAATCCTTGATTCCTTCAGTGTGGAGACTACGCCACCTGCTGGACTGATGTCGATGATTTCTGGTTCGGGGTCTCGAAAGTCCATTCGTAAGAGCAGATCGTCAAGAGTGGAGGCAGTCCCATAGTTTGTCTTCACCCGTCCGGGCCGCCATCGCCTTTTTTTCAAGTTTTGCTGAAGCTCTTTACTGAGCGTGGCAGAAAATACAAACGTCTGCATAGCAGGCAATGAATTCGCGTCGTCAGCCGGCGAAGCATCTAATGACCCAGAATGGAACTCTGGGTCTGTCACGGCTTGGCTTTCAAATTGGGCCCGTCAACGCGATGATGAACTAGCAAGCGGTGACATAAGACGTACCGGAACTGTCTTTGTGTCAATCGTAAGATATTGTCCAACTCTGCGAAATGTCCTGTTTCGATCATCCTATCTGCTTCGTCCAACACAAGGAACCGCAGATTCTTCACGTCCTCTGCAACGTCGTCATCCTAGTTGTCCTTCGTTAGCTAACGATTCGAAATATCTGACGAGGCTTACTCCGTCGAGGATATCCCATAGCCTCCCAGGGGTGGCCACTAGGACATCAACTCCGCGCCCTAATATCCGTCTCTGCTTCTGTACCGACATTCCGCCTACGACTGCGGCAACGCTCACGAGTGGTGGAGCGCGGTGCGTCGGAAGTCCTTCCTCATTTCCCCGGTCAAAGGCCTTTCGCTTCCCTTTCTTAGGCTCCCCATTAGCGGTCGCAGTCACTTCATAGTGGTTTAAACAAGCGTTAAGATGAGTAGAAACTTGAAGGGCAAGTTCACGGGTAGGCGCAAGAACCAGGGCGCGTAAGGGACGATGTGATTTTGTTGGGCGTGACGAAGTGGAGGCTTCAGTCAGGAGTTCGTGGAGAATGGGCAGACCATAGGCGAGAGTTTTCCCGGAGCCCTTGATACTAGGGTAAGTGAAATATAAGGATAAAAAATCATGATAACATACGGTCTCTGCGACACCAATGACATCCCGCCCAGAAAGGGCCTTCGGAATGGCTTGGGACTGAATAGGAGTCGGGCTTTCGAATTTTTGTGAATAAAGGGCAGCATATAGTTGGGGGTGGAGGGCGAAGGGGTGCCATGCTGGAAGTAAATTTTCCGCTGCAAAGGGCTTTAATGCCGGGACCGTCCACACAGAGAAAGTAACACGTACAGTCAAACGGAGTATTGACTAGTCTTCTGGTGAGAGAATTCCCATCTCCGAGCATGGCCATCGACATCGTCTCGGCGGCCTTATCTCCCGATGGGACGTCGTTCGCATGGTCCTCATCTAAACGTATTCCAGCCTCTGCTTTGGAGCCATCCACCTGTTATACATTACTCCCCGCCAGATATCGAAGAGAAAACGCGCACTAGAAAGGTAGCGACACGTCCATTCGCCGTCTGCTCGTATAGGACCTGAACGCCCTCCGCTTCTTCCAGTTCGAGGAGGCCCTCATCAAAATCAAGACCGGTCGAACGAGTACGGACGACAGGCTTCCAAGCTAAATTATCGAGAGATACGTGGGCAGTCTTGCGTTTCTTTGACGGGTTGGCCATCGTAGTCGAGCCGATGGATAATTATCACGTGGTCAAGAATGACGCCGAACTCGGCTTTGCAGTTATGTGTCGAGTGAGGGGAACAAGGATCACTTAATGATGTACACCTCACATATCCCACAACCACCTCACACCGCAGGAGCAGCATTACCAGGTACACTTATTTCCTTGTTGCCTCTCATTCACCCCCGCTCATCTGTTAGGCTACCACACCCACATCGAGCCCAGCCAAATACCTTCCGCAGCGGAGAGCATCCAAGCCGATCGTGAAAAATGGGAAAACCAAACATATATGACCCTTCCCGGAAGCCAAGTTCCGCAATCTACCACCGACTTCATTGCAATCGACCAAGGCGCGTCTCTATCTTTCTTTGCCTACAATTACCGTCCCCTGAGTGTCTCCCAGGCAACTCATCACCCAAGTTCATTCGTATCTCTACCTGGCACATACCAAGTACTTCTCGCCTTGCAGAAGATCTCTGCATTCCCATTGTTGCTGTCATCCAGCCGTTTGCTGATCTGGACGAGCGGGAAGAACCTATTCCGGTTGTTGAATGCCAAGAGTCGGGCCCCGCTCGTTGTGAGAAATGTGGTGGGTATGTGAATTCATGGTGTACCTGGACCGCAGGTGGGACGAGGTGGAAGTGTAACTTGTGCGCACACGAGACACGCGGTGAGTCTGCTGGAGATCCAATTGCGGTGTCAGACTCATCTCAGTACGTCAAGTCGAATTGGAGTACTTTTCCGCCCTTGACGCCAACTTCGCTCGCCTTGATTATTCGGAGCGTCCTGAACTGCAAAAAGGAACCATTGACTTTGATGTCTCCCAATCAACCGATTATTGGGCGTCCAATCCCCCTCAACACCCGAGCTTAGCCCCTACGCCTTCTGGTCCTAGTTTGGATGATGTATTGCGGAAGCCTCAAATGATGCGTTATGTATTCGCACTAGATATCTCCCACACTGCTGTGCATTCCGGCTTCCTCACGTCAGTGTGTCTTGCTCTCAGGACTATTTTCTTTGGCCGCCCTTCAGAAGATGGGTCAGAAGCAATGCGGGCATGCTTACCACCAGGCTGTAGCATTGCATTTGTCACTTTTGACGATATGCTCCATCTTTATGACCTTTCCGTATGTTCTGTCTCTATTTAATGGTACTGTAAGGTTAATAGTCTGCCTTAGCCTAGTCACACCACACCCCAAGAGTTAGTTATTCCAGACGTTGATGAGCCCTTCCTTCCATTACCACCCTCCGCTTTGTTCGTAGACCCTCATGAGTCCCGGTGCGCAGACTCTTTCCCACACGTTGAAATAAACTAAATACTATCTTGCCCTAGGGCAGTGATTGAAAGCTTGCTAGACAATCTCCAGCAGCGTCAAGCATCCTTGCCCCCAGCTAGTCCCCAGTCATGTTTGGGTTCCGCTCTCCGTGCGAGCCGTGCAGCACTGGTATGAACTATGATCACTCTCCGGTTCTGGTTGACTCACCATAAGTTGTCTCTAAGGCATGTACCGGTGGTCATATAATGTCTTTTGTGTGCACCCTTCCGGGACTTGGGCCCGGCCAGCTGGTCCCGCTAGAGACTTTTAATCGTGACCAGACGTTGGAAGATAAGAAAATCTACGTGCCTCGTGATGTTGAATGGAATAATTTGGGCGAGGCATGCGCAGATGCAGGCATAGGTGTCACCATGTTCATGGCCCCAACAAAGTTTTTAGACATCGCATCCATCGGTATGCATCTAAAATTTCGAATAGCATGCTCCTTGGTTTACTTTTCTCCCTATATACATAGGCGCGGTACCATCACTGACAGGTGGTGATATATTCTTCCATTGGGACTTCAAACCGTTGCGTGATGGCCCGATTATGGAATCACAACTACGCCGCCTCGTTACACGCCAGACAGGCTACAATTGTACCGTCCGCATCCGCGCTTCGAATGGTTCGGTATTTGACGCTTTCTCGGTATTCCAACTGAAGGTGCATTTTCAGGCCTCAGAGTTGACCAGTCAACGGGCAATCTGCACCTTCCTAATCCAACCATCCCTACCTTTGGTATGCTCGATTCAGACCAAGCCTTCTCCACCTCCTTCAGCCACACAGCTGCATTACCACTGCACCAGCATACGTTCATCCAGTGCGCGGTGTTGCACACCACTGTCGACGGCCGGCGACGAGTTCGTGTGATCAATTTGGCGGTACAAGTTGCGGAGCTCGCTGCCGATGTATTCAGGGCTGCGGATATGGATGTTGTGGTGGCATATTTTATGCGTCAATGCAAGTCTACTTTCGCCATGCTCGACCACCTCTTTGATTTGGCTCACGTTCATCAGCTATAACGCGCATGCCAACCCTCAAAATATCCACGATTCAGGAGGAGTTAACAGAACAGTGCTCCGCCATCTTATGCTCGTATCGTCGAAATTGCGCGGGCGCAACTGTACAGAGTCAGGTAAGTCCAGGTGGTTCTCCGGCCGAACGGGGCACGTTGGGATAACCTCACTGTGTAGCTAATCATCCCAGAAGCCTTCCGTGTTCTCCCGGTATACACACTATCCATACTTAAGAGCAAACCGCTGAAAGGTTGTTCAGGCTTCTGCCATTACACTGGTCATATTCTAACCCAATTTTTCCCCTGCCTGATTCAACTAGCGAGGTATATTGACCCCGACGCCCGAAATTATTACAGACACAAATTACTCGGAGCCAGTGTGCGCAGCGCAATGTATCGTCTGTACCCGCGCATGCTAGCCGTTCATGATCTGAACGATAGCATTGCGCTTCCCCACCCTGAGACGGGCCTCGTCAAGATGCCATCACTGATGCGAGGTAGCCACGTATTCATGCAAGCAAATGGGATCTACTTAGTAGGTAAGTGTTTTGATCAGGGCGAGGACGCTGTTTCATGGTATGTGCGTATGTTGTACTGAAATCGCCTTTCAACATCACAGATAACGAGGAACTCCAAGTGTTGTGGGTGGGGCAGAGCGCATCTCCTCAACTCCTTCTCGATTTGTTCGGAGTAGACGACGTCTTCAAAGTAAACATCCAAATCGTGCGTATAGTAACATTTCCAAAAAAAAAAAACTTCTCCAACCAATTCAAAATGCCTTGCCTCATTTCTTTTTCTGTCCTTCTTTCTTTTCTTTCCTGTTTTTTAGACGGAACTCCCAGTGCTGGATACTCGGTTCTCTAAGCAAGTTCGCAATATAATGGCGCAAAGATGCAAGGAGAGGGGCCGCCGCTTGATCAAGCTTCTGATCGCACGACAGAACTTCGACGCAGCCGAGATCGAATTTGCGGATATGCTCATGGAGGATCACAACAACGCTGCATTAGCTTATCCGGATTGTGCGTGGTTGAGCGTCCTCCACCTCAGTCCTCGCTTCAAATGAAATTTAAAATGACACGCGTCCTCTCTTTTGCAGATCTATCCTTGGTTCACAAGCAGATAACTGCCGCCGTAAGTCCGAACCCAAGTTGCCACGATAGATTCCCTTACCTGTTTATTCAGCTACAGAGCGGTTCCACGTTGTCACCCGGGGCCACCTTACGTGCACCATGGTGATCCCTTCCCATGCAAGGGTTAAAAGATGCTTGGTATCCTGCACAGTACATGGCATTTTTCTACTTTTTATGTCTGGTGTTACGGAGCGCTGCGAATCCTTTCATAGAGATTATGTAGCAAAAATCGCAATTGATTTCGGAAATTTGAAGGAGAGTATAGTTCAACGAATTTTTGCAGAGAAACAAAATACATGAGATAGCATGGGTAAATTCATGCATTAACAACCATATTCGATTATGAAAGAGAGTGTAACCGGTATCATGAATCAGGGGAGACGAGTTGAATGTAGCAACAGGAGTTGAAGTGAGAGGGGTGGGGTGAGAAATCAGGTACGTTGGGTTTGCTTGTGTACTTCCATCGCTGAAGTAGCAGTGGAGGTCTTTGCTGATCGCCGCGAGCCAAAGCGAAGCTTTCCTGAAAAAAGACCGCCTTCATGTGAAGTTGTACTGCCTGAGCGAGAACGGAAAGACCAGGCCGGTGATGATGGTCGCGGTGGATCAGCACGTGCATCAAGATGTCCATCCCGCATTCGAGGGCGCTCTGGGGGTGGGTCATCCCTGTGGATGTGATGATGATGAATATGACAGTGATCGCTACCGACAGTATGCAACCCGTCGCAGCATGCCCGCACATTTTCCAAACCTTCGAAGCCGCTGTCCGACATGGTCTCCTGGTGAAGCTCAAAGTCAGCATCATCTCCACCAGCCTGAATGAGTTCGAAGCCTTTTGTCGGGCTGTAAGGGCCATCTGGACCTGGGTATCGCAAATACTCGGCCGCCGGTGTACCCGAGCGTTTGCCAATGGAGCCACCAACTGAAAGTTGTGAGGCACTCCGTTGACCACGAGAAGTACCCCAGGTGTCGCCGCTGATATGAAGGCTACGGCCGCTTCTAAAACTCTGGGGACTAGCCAGTAATTGGGGGTTGTGACGTTCACGATGATTATCTTCCACAGGAAGCTCATGATGACCAGTCATGGGGCCGAACAGTCCGGCGCCGGGCCCGGTAATTGTACCGTTGGGTCCATTCGTTGTTGTCGGTATAGTACCCGACCTAGACAACAGATATTGGAGGGCCTAAAGTCAACCTGGTCAAAAGCAGGTCATAGACAAGCAAATAACACTATACATTGAGCCAGATGTCATGCCTCTCCTTGGTCGGTGCGGTAAATTTCATTTCCCTGAATGGCGTCGATACCACAACACTATACTGGTAGAGGCCCGGAGGGAGTGGATTGGGATCGAGCACGGCGCGAACGCTTTCGATGTATGCTACAAGAGCGGCGGCACGTTAGCTTCTCGAGGTCAACATGCAACGGTGGAAAGTACACACCACTCTTGGCACTGGATTCGGAGACGTTAGACGAGCCAGGATCTGCATCACTCCAGTACAATGTTCTAGTATATGGATGGACCCAAAAGAAGCGTTTGTGCCGCCGTTCTCCATGGCCCCTTCCAATCGTCCGACGTGTGTACTTGTATAGGAACTCGCCAATCATAGTCTGCGTGATCGCGTGAAGAATAGCTGGGTCGGTCCCACGAGTAGATGGGATGGCCGTGCCATTCTGCGGGTACCCACTGGTACTTGGCGGGGCATTAGTCGCCCTAGACTGGGACCGCGCAGGGTAATAGTGATTGTCTGATGACATAGATGAACGACCCGATCCAAGACTGCGATCAGACTGCAAAGAAGCCGTAGACATTCCCCGCAAGCGGTCGCGGTCACGGCCGGAGAAGAGGGCATGCACTGTTTGAGGCACCATTGCATTGGCTGCTGACCGGACACTGTGAGTGGACGGCCGTGAGGCGAGGCCTTGCGCGTTTGTGGGGAGGCTCGAACCATGCTGGCGAGGTAAACCACCTCGGAGTGACCCAAACGTCGGAGTAGTGGCACGTTGAATGAGCTCTGAAGGAGGGGGGGATATGGGACGTCCAGGAGCCATATCATGCGATGAAGTGGATGAAGTGGGAACTCTTCTTTCGGGTATGAACTGAGGTGGAGGCATGCTGTGCGGGGGAGGTGCCCGAGGCGGTGGGGGAAGCATTATCATCGGTGGACGGCTTTTGTCGACTGGTGTGGGGGCAGCGGGAGGGATACGAGAGCGAGGCGTAGTTTCATCTGCACCAGATAGTGCTGATTCGATCGACTGTCTCCTGTCATGGCTCAGCGCACGAGAGGGTGGGATGACCGTAGCAATGGAATCCCTGACAGCCGTAGGGGACGGCGGGACTGAGTGAACAGGCGTAACAGGTCCTGCCGAACTCGGAGAGTGTGGTGCGATATACTGGAACTGTTGAGTTCCTGTGCCAGCCACCTTGAACCCAAGTAAAGATGGGCCACGGGGATGCCCCGGGGAGGCAGGCGGCGTGGGCGCCCACTTGTCTGTTTGAACGGAAATCTCTCTGAGTTCTGGCTTCGGCGGTTCAGGGATAGTAACGGGAACAGGCTCAGGTATTGGTTCGGGTTCAGACGTAGAGACGGGCGCGGCCAAGGGTTCTTCGGCGGGGCCCACCTGGACACCTTGAGATTCGTACGTGACCTGAGGGACGCCTAGACGAGTGGGCTCTGGCGATGGTGCAGCCGATGACGCTTCGCTCTCAGCATCTCCTCTATAAGCGAGCATTGACACCCTGATGCTCTCAACGTCGTCATCCTCGTCGTTATCGCCATCCTTCTCTGCGCCATCGTCATCGCTGAACGTCTGCATAGATTGGTATTCTTCCATCGAAGGGGTTGGCGTGGTGAGGAGGATGCTCTGACGAGCGTCCTGGTAATCAGCCTCAGTATCAGTGTCCCCACCGGTCTCCGTTGCAGCATCATTAAATCCCTCATTCGCTGGCCCGCGATCCAAGGGGAAAATGCCACCATAAACTACCGTGTCCACGCTGGTATCATTTGGCGACGTCGGCTCCACGGTTATATCGTCAAGCTGTGAATCGCTGTCAGACTCAACTTCATCGGAGGCGTGTACCAATGATGGTATCAGCGCTGTTTGCGTCTCAACATCAACTCGCTCCGCAAGTGGTACCGGGAAAGTCTGGACTTCGATTTGCGAAGTTTGCACGGACGATGTTTGGACTCCGGCATGCGAAGTAATAGGAAGTGCAGTAGGTGGTGCAGGTAGGAAGAGCTCATGCTTAGCTATCAGCTCCGTCCCGGAAGACTCGATGACTTCATGTTGTATGCCAATCTCCGCATGCGTAACGACGACATTGGGACCTGGTAACGAGATAGCTTCTAGGTCGGTTTGAATTCCTGTATCTATGGCCATTTTTGGTTTAGGAAGTTCTTGCTCAACCTGAACGCCAAAGTCTGCTGTCTCGGGCGCTGCCTGGGTGATCTGAATAGGCGGTAAATGCTCTGAATGAGCCTCTTCGAGTTCGGTCTGACAACCAAACTCGGCAGTGGCAACTGGAGTCTCTGCCTCAGCAACAGAGTCCATTCCGGTTCCAAAGAGCTCCGCAGCAAGGGCCTCAGGTTGCGCGACAAGAGACGCTGGTCGATTTTCTTGGAACGCAGCACCACCCCGTGATCGTCGGGGGACACTTCGCGAAACGACTGCCTGCCGTAACGGGCTGCGGTTATGTGGGAGGGACCCTGAAGACGAGGAACGCCTGAGCACATTAGCAAAGGCAGGGTCCAAGCCATCGAGGCTGGCACGATTCGATGAAGAAGGTTCAACAGGAGCTTCCTCGTCCTGATAGTCAGGTTCCGGCTCGTCATCAGCTTCAGCGCCACCACCAAAGAACACCGGGAGAGCTGGGATTTGTGGTGGTGTACTGGCGACCGCGCCGAGATCTTCGTCTTCGTCATATTCCGAGAGACTGCGTGCAGCATGTTCCAAGCGTTGAATGAGTGTGATCCCGCCACGTCCCCGGCCGCGTCCGCGTCCACCTCGGCCAACCCGGAAGGAACCCAAACGCCGGGGTTTCTTACCGGTGGCAGGCGTCCCGTCCTCGGTATCCTCGTCGCTCACGTGCTCCTCAGTGTTGAGGTCAGTGCTGATGGCAGGCGAGCCGTCGAGGCGCTTCCGGTATTCGATCTTCAATTCCTTCTCACGCTGAAGGGTATTCTTGAGCGTATTGATCTGGCGTTGTGCGTGGGATAAACGTTGCTGAAGAGCCTCAACCTCATTGCTAGGATGGTTGGGAGCTTGAAACGGACGGGAAGGGGAAACGTCAGGCGAAGAGTCATATTCTCCATCGGCCGAGAACATGGCGGAAGTATCTGCACGCCTACGGCTGGTCGAAGGTGCAGGGCTGAAAATGTCGTCCACCTCGCGATCATGTGGAGTGAGTAGGTCAGATCGCTCCCTCCCCTCAGGTGTCATGGGAGAACCCCGTGGTAATCGACGATTCAGCCGCGCCATTTCTGCCTTGACGGTGTCAAGACTTTGCTGCAAGTCAGATTTATCACGTTGTAGGCTAGCTGCCTGCTTCCGAGCTTGCGCTATGGCCGTTTCGTGGTTCGCCTTGACGTCCTCCAGACCAGTTTTGAGTCGCTCTGCCTCGTTCTTATGTTGATCCGCAGCCTCTCGGGCTTTATTGAGCTGACGGGTAAGGCGCTTGTGTTCACTTTCAAGGCGCTGCACAGTGGATTGTGAATCTGAAAATTGGGTCCGAAGTTCTTGTAAGGTGACCTCGAGGTTCCAGTTCTCCTCTTTGTATTTGTCTGACAGGAAGAAAGTGAGGAGAGGGTGTCTCAACAACCTTAAGACCGACCTGTGCTCTGCTCCTGAGATTTGAGAGCACCACGGAGACTTTCAATACTCTTCTCAAAATCGTCTTTCTCCTCCTTCATGTCTTGTATGGCCTTGTCGCGCTCCGCGAGCAAACTTTGAAGACGTCTAACCTCTGTTAGAAGGCCGCTGCCAATCTCGAATGCAAACTCTGGATTTCGTAAGACATATCCTTGAGTCATAGTGTAGAACGTTTACTGAGGGTGAGACACGCACCAACATCATCAGCACGATGAGCAGCATTTTTGGCTCGGCGAGATTGAGCAGCGGACGTCCCGGGTATAGGTTTAGGTCGCTCTGGTTCATCTCGTAAAGGCTCGTGGGCCTCATAAGGCTGAGATGAAAGGGAGCCATTGATGTTCTGGGCGACGCGAGTAGCGAGTCAGTCGCAACGTGTAAAGATGAGCGGCCACGAGAAGGTAAAACGGACGACGGACGTCCCTGCAAATAGAAAGGGAAAGAGAAAGAAAAGGATACAGACTGAAGATGTAAATGCAGATGTGAGTTGAACGTTTCCGAAGTCCCAAGCCCTGACCGCATCGGCTAATTCACGATATCGCTCGATCTCGTCAGTTTTATCTGCATCCATCTCCTGAAGGAGCCTGACGCGCTCCTCGAGATCAACTCGTTGGGCGAGGAGGCGTTCTCCAAGGGCAGCAGCTTGCTGTAGTTGCTTCTCCTTGCCATCTAAGAGGTTTTGAAGGTGCTGTCGCATGTCGTGTGAAGAAGATGAATGAAGGGGAAAATCGAGGGAGTTGGGGTGAGAAAGACCATCCGAGAAAGTTGACATTGTGTCCGTGAGGAGAGATGGACAGTGGCAAGAGAGGACGAGAACGGGAAATGGAAATGTGGTGGTCGTGGACTCCGCGTGGTGACCACGGTGACCACGGTCGGCAGCCGACTCGTGTTCTCTCTCTTGCTATTTTCCCACGGTTGAACCTTCCAAGCTTCCTTTTACCGGTAATGCCGTAATTGAATAAAGAAGACCCAATTTTAGACGTGTCAGCCACTATCCTTTGGCTTTTTAAACTCGTGATATCGATACAGCCACCAGATGGAGCCCATTCCTACGATCTGATCCCTGATCCCCATGCATTCCAATCGGATATCATCTCGTCGTCCTCTACTACGTACCGGGCAAAAGAAAAACACGAATTAACCAGATTACGAATACAGCCCATAAAACGATCCGAATATGTCAAGAAAAATCCATTTTCTAGGACAACCGAGTAAAGGTCCAAGGTCAAAGAAAAAAAAACCTACACCCCAATCAAATCACGAAAACGATCCATGCTGCCGGGAACTGCCAGTGGTGCCCCATCGCCGCTGCCGGCGTGGGTCATGCGAGCCCGCTATGAACGATTCCCCGCTCATGACGGCCGATGTGCTGATGGGAGTCTGGAGATGTCACACGTCCTGAGACTAGACGACAGCGCCGCAAGTGCGCAAGACGCTCACCTCAAATACGTTGGCGTAGCTTGAACCGGGTGTTGCCGGCCGAGAAGGATCTCTCTGCACTCCACTGTACCTCCGATGACCTTGTTCTGGGACCGTACCGTATCCAAACGTGCAATTATGGGCGCTACTCCTCCCTGATGGGCTCTGCGTATCCTGACTATATGCGCCATATCGTGGACTTGGCGTTTGCACAGCACGCGATCCTGCCGTCAGAAATGGCCATCGTCAATAATTTTTCGTACGTACGTGGAGAAAACAAAAATGCAACTCACCTAGTGTCATACGTGCCCCACTGGTATCTACTCCCGCTGGGTCGCGGCATTCCACCACGCCAGGCGGCAAAGTGAAAGGCGGTGAAAGTTCGGTCGGAAGCGGATAGCTCCACTCCGAATCATCAGCTGTACCTGCGGTCTCCACAATCCGCCTATTTCCGACCTCCGACGGATGACGCGCTCGCCCCATCCAATCATCGCCGGGTGACGTCGTCCGTGATTCAGGAAGCGTGCTTGCTGAGCGGACCGGAGGCGACGACGGAGGTGGTGTGTCACCAAGACGTAGCTGGAATTCGAACAAGCGTCCCTCCTCTTCGAGGGGCCCTGCCTCTTCCACCGTTTGAGCGCTCCCCTGGACAGCAAACGGGTTTAAGCGAAAAACGCTCATCATTTTTCTCATTGCCTTGGTGGCCTGTGTTGCACGCAGCGGAACTTGTGTTTCTCTCGGCCCCTCGTTCATTGGACCTGACGTCGAAGGGGATGACTCGAAAACAAAGGCGGCAGTCACGGTGCAGTCCTCTTGCTCCTCCTTCACGACGGGCGTACTTTTGTGTGTCATCAGAGCAGCATGCTCCACGTCGAGGCCGTCATCGATGGCGTACAAGAGGTCACTGCCGCCAGGAGGAAATCTGAATATGGTGGGGTCAAGACCTCGCAAACCAGGTGAGTGTGACGGCAAATGTCCAAGCTCCGTCACCGCAAGGCGGGACGCCAAAGAAGGATCGCATCGTGGGGACTCGGGAAGAGCGTGCTGCTGCAGTGGATGCGCCCCCGAGGCTGCCTGTGATGTGGTAGGTTCACTAGGCGGGACGGCTGACTGCAGGGTTGAATAGGACGAGTCAATTGTCCATGACGTCTGCGGCGCATCCCAGGATTCAAGGCCAGAAGTGGACTTGTTCCAGGAGTAAGGATTCGACATCGGCAAAACTTGCTTCTGAGCGACGCCCAATAAGTAGGGATGCTTGCTTTGAATGGGAAGTGGACGATCAAGAAAGGGTGAGTAATGGGCGAGGGCCATGCTCTGGTAGCGCTTTTTTAGAGTGAGTTGATTCTGGTCTTGCTGTTCTGATGATAGGCCAATCGGGAAGGACGAGGAGGTCAATGGGAGAGGCGGGAAGGGGGGGTTTTGAATAAAGATAAATGAATCAATCTCGGAATGGGGGGGCAAGGTCCGTGAGGACGTCAGACGGAGGGTGTGTATTAAAATATGTGTTTGACAAAGGTATCAAGAAAAGGGCCTGAGAAGGCGCCATTGGTGAGTTTGGCACGAGTCCGCGTGCACGAGGATTAGAGAATCAAGACCAACAAGATCTGTGACGCGGTGACTTGGTGCCGCGTTTGTAGCACGCCCTCTAACAGCAGATGAACTTCTCGAAGAGATCCACACCAAAGTTGACCGTTCTTACTATCGTCGTCCTTCTTATTCAGATTTGGTAACCGGACAATGGCGAAGCCATCCCCATGGCAAGATCTTTCCGGCGGCACGAGTAAACTTGTCCTCACAGACTCGAGTAGTCTCGGCCGAGCTTTTGGGTCGATTTTACCCACTCCGCGGCGCGATTTTGCATGACACTGACCGATCACACCGTATCTTGAGGAAAATCTGACAACTCTTCCAACACACGCGCGCACTTTCTATCAATTGAAATCTCCCGACTTAAGAACCTGCCAAACAGAGGAATCCCGAAAACCCGCACCAAGAGCGCCCTTGGTCGTAAGAAACCATCCTTTCGCACTGACAAAGGCAGTTCAAACGCCATCTCAATTCATTAGTTTCCAGGAACCTGCTTACGTTTACGTCTTATCCATCCGCAGGCGCTACTCTCCAGTCCTCGCTCGGTTCACACCTGTGGACATTGCAAGTCAGGTTATAGACTTGAATATTCATTCGAGATCACGCAGCGAGTACTGTGTTAGGCAGGCGTGTGTAGCCTCGCAGCTGCCTCCTTGTATGACACTGGAAATCATTGATCCTTGCCATTACCTCCCCGGCGTCACACGCCAGACAATTACTTACCTCAAACCCGGAGTTGTCCTTTGTCTCTATAAAAAGAGGATAGCAACGGTGATCCTGAGCAGTTTCCCGGAGGCGACCAGCAGGAGGCTGCATTATCGAGTCCTTGTCACTGGAGATCCTGCCCTGCCCTCGCATCTTCCATGTATCATCGACGTTCTCCGATATGATTCTGAGCCACTCATGTTCTACTTTTATCCAGTACGCCTCACCGCCGAGGCGGGAGCACTGCAAGTGTTGGCTTCCAAGCTTCCTCGGCCGACGATATGAAGGTGGTCCCGAGCTAGCGAACACTTTTATGGCGCAATACCGTTCGATTACTGGCACGGTAACTTCTCCTCGATAGCCAAGACGACGGTAACTCCGGGAAGACGCAAAGGAGCCTCACCCACTCTTCTCTCTCACACAGCTTTAACGGGACGCGTGCCGCCGGATCTACCTAGCCAAACCTCTCAAATTGCCAGGCCCCTCGTGATTTCCCGTTGGACAGCACCGCACACCACTCTGACACTCGTGGTATCCCTTCTCTCCTGACAAACTGTGACAGCTTCGGGCAGTCCACCTCACATTCTTTCGCCGCCGACGTTTCACCCAGCTATTATTGACAGCATGTAACTGTCATGTGGTCACCTCGGACTCGACCGCGCCGTCCATGAACGCGAGTTGCCTTGAGCTACGGCGGTCACACTCGATCCCAAAACATGCTGCAGCAGTGCGCCCCCCCCCAAAAAAAAACGATCCCATACTATCCATGAGCCTGATCTACCAGCCCAAAAGTGAACGGGTTCATCAATCTATACGGCTAGCATACTACTCTCTTCTGGCCAGTGTGATACCGGAACGTACACACTACCCCCGATTGCCAGAGCCTGAGGTATGTTGTGGCGTAGTGGCCCTTGAGGTTTTCACGCGCACGTATCTCACTTGTCCATCGTTCATCTCGCCTTGGGTCGGCACATCGCCGATTGATCAGAGGAACAGTCGTTCCTGAGGCGCTCAAGCAGAAATGAACCCGTCTTCCTCTCCACAAAGCCCATACGGCGCGTGCCGTTGACGGGAACCATCAGTTTCCTGTGCTTCTTTGCCCTGCCTGCCCATCCACTGTCGTGGGGCGGAAGGACAAAGCAGGGAAAGGATGCCGCATCGACTTTTCTCCGTGCTGGAAGGCTGTCTCTTGACGTCTGCGCAAGGCCCTTATTGGTTTTCTGCCTCTGCCAGTGCGGTCCCAGAGCGCCTTAGCTCTCAATGCGGGGGGGCCTTGCATTCTTGGGCGAAATACCGCTTCCATGTACGTGTTCAGGGGAGGGGGACTAGACCCTGGCTCCACGGGTCTGCGATTCAGTTTTGGTGCCGAGTCACCGAAAGAATATAATGGCCAAGAGCGGAGCTTCTTTCTTCACTGAGATAAGCGTCGGCTTGTCACGGGCCTTCCCTCACTTCTGTGCAACAAGTATATCGCCCTAGATCGTACAATCCATTTGGGCTCTCCGGCCCCCTCCAGGCGCAACAGATATCGCTTGACCGACCGCGGCGAGGTAGCTGCATGCCAGCCTCGCCGTCCACACCCCTGTGCAAAATCAGCGAGACCACGCTGCAGATCGAGGGGAAAATCGCGCGGGTTCTTCCAAAGGGATGTTCAACAACGGCTGTGCGGGCGCGATCTTTTGCCGGGCGGCCAGATAGAACTTTGCAACTGCCAGCGCCTATGAAGCTGTGTGCAAATATCACCCATCGGCACATGAGGACAAGCTTTCGTCACACAGACAGTTCTGCCATCATCATCACCCCATTGTTCCCTTCGTCATGGCGGTCCAGCCCTGACGACTGGAATCCAGCCCCCTCCGACCGAATAATTATTTAATCGTTACTTCTTTCGCTTTACTTATGTATGATTCAAATGCATGGAAATCAGTGAGCATTATCATTCACAAACATCAGAAATGGTTTGGGATTTGGCTGGTTGGGGGGAGACTGACAAATGTCCGCCCTCCCAAGAGAACACGGTCTTTCTTTTTTTTTTCTTTTTCTTCCGCACGGCTACGGATCGCGGCTTATTCGGGCTGCAATAAGAGATCGGTCTAGTGTGACAATAACCGGGGAAGGCCGTCAGCTAAGGAGGGCCTCCACCCGATCCGCCTAAGGAGCCGCTTTTTACAGTGGGTAGACGACAGCGGCACTGTTGTCCTCTAACGCCGAGTGAGCCTATACAACGCCTTTCGTTTCTTTCCTCCGTCTCTAGGACGTTAGCGAGAGGAATTTTCATTTGTGCCTTTGATCCCTTGGACGGAGATTGCACTTCTGTCCTTTCTCTTCTGCAGTCCCTTTCAAAAAAAAAAAACTTGTGATCAATTGGGGTCCCCTCTCCGAGTCGCTTCTCGCAATTTCCATCGATGCCCCCTAAAATTACCGACAGCCATCCAAGGCTGGGCACCTCAAAACCTATTATATGCGGGCCAATTCAGTTTCTCTTACCTCGAAGAAATGTATCCTTGTACTCACCTCACGACATTATCGGCAGAATCCCTGGCAACTGTATACCATGACGGCCGCTGACGGGGACGCCCGATTTTGGTCAACAAAAATTTGGCTTTGTCACAAACAAAACGGCACGGAACATGTCATACTAGTCGGGGGTTTGCGGGCAGGCGGGACAATACATAGCGCGTTTACATCAGGTAGGTACTCCATGGGACATGGCTACATGTGTTACAGGTAAGAACAAAAGGCGCACATTAATGGATTCCGGGATACACAAAGGTAAGGAGGGCCTAACCCAAGAAAAATTTCTTTGTCGGTGATTTCCACCATTTCACAAGTGCTCACCAGACCACGATCCCACCCACCACAGGCACATGGTTCTTCCGACCCTTAGCTGCTCTCTGCTTATCCCGAACACGGGCAGAGAGCCCCCCATTCCTCATCCGGCTCCCACCCCATT
>QFDW01014426.1:0-13042 GCA_003315895.1 Lactifluus rugatus
CCCCCACCCACGCTCATTCTCTCGGGTTTCGGCGAGTCCTCGTCCTTGCATTCGCGTATGCGTCTGCCCTCCAGCGTCACGGCGACGTCATCATCAATCATATTCATCATCTCGCCTTATCTTTGTCCCAAGTACCCACGCGGGCGATGTTGAACTTGGAACGAAGGGTACAGTAGTGGAACGTGCAACTGTCAGTGCCTCTCCGTCACGGTTCACCGGAGCATGTTTGGCGGTGTGCGGTCAAGAAGTTCGCGCTTGGGGGTTGCAGAAACGGCATGATGATACCGTGCTATCTGCGCATGTCCCCCCACAAGGTTGTACAAAACAAGCAGTTCTCTCCGACGAATAACACCGAGGGTCATCTAAGCGGGAGTTGAAGCAATGAAGCTGCAAGATCCCAACCATCGCTTCGAGGTATGTGGGTCGACTTGCGTACAGCTGTATCATTATTGTTCGTGTCACGTCATTATAATTTATGGTTGTAGAATGGGATTCCTTGCGCGCCGCGCAGAACCCACTAAGTGCTACTCCGCAAGGGGTCGCACCAACGCACATCCTTGCAGTTGGAGAATACCAACAGGGGTGATGGTGATACACAACGCATTGCATAGAAATACACGTGCAGTAAGGGACAGGGGGAACAGCAATACATCACATGGACGACGGTGGACAACATTGGGCAATGTTAAGCGTCACGCAAACGAGCCAAGCTCTCCTTAAACGCCTTTTCGAGCCTGTTCGCGTGTTTACACCACATCGAGTCCTCGAGGTTGTAGAATCGACAATTATCAAAAATCAGTTGGGCATCGTCTGTAAATTCTTCCAAGCTGGTATATTTTCCGGCCTCTAGCTTCTCTCCCATGGTTCTCAGATCTGCGCAGCGAAGAAAAAAACAGTTCTTAGCTTTGCTGAAGAGGATAGAAGGATTCTGGTCATCAATGAGAAAATCGTACCCATTGGTTGTTCAATCACGTCATAGTAATCCGCTGCCTCTGAGGGCTTTACAGGTTCACGGAACGGCCAAGCGGACGCGTGGTTCTGCATCTCCGCTAGGAGGCGATTCATAATGCTCAACTCCGTGTTCTTCGTCACGGCTTTCCCACCCCTGTTTGTCATACAGTCGCCTTAACATATCTACACAACGATCGAAAATGGATTGCACACGTACGATGTTGACATTTCCGGTGTCCACCCGCTTTCACCTGTCACAAGAGATCGGTGAGCAGCTGCAAACGGTCAGGAAAAAATCACGCACGAAGCCCGGGCACATCTCGGTAATCAACGACCATACCGGCTCCTGCGCTGGCTTGAAATTGGGACAAACCAGGGAACACTTCATGGCTTCTCGACGTTTGGCGTATTTTAGCGAGGACTGCCTCGCGCTGTTGCACGATGATATCCCGCGTGGCTGTGTAATCAACGCGGCGCAGCATCGTGCACTGCATGATTGTGCCGCCTTCATAGTCCTTAATGTAGCCCGCCCAAACAGACCGATCAAGGGTTATCTCCTTGGAGAAGCCTTGCTTTTTGAAGTACCCGACAGCAAAGTTGTCGGCGTACGTTAAGAAATGCATCATGTCTGGATATGTGCGCCTGATATGGGCTTTGAAGTGATCCATTAAGATACCACCATATCCCTGTGATATGACTCATCCATGAGATCCTAAAATGGTCGGATCATCTGCCAGTAGAGACAGCACCTTTTCCTGAGATATTGACGCTGTTGCGAAGAATACAATTTCTGCAAAGCCTCTATGTGGAAATGGGCGGTAGCAGATGCCTCCGACGACCTTGTACCCCCGCTTGCAAATCGCGAGGCACTTCGAGTTGGAATCGAATACGAGCCTGGCAATGTATTCTCGCGGCATCACAGGGAGCTGCTTGCGAAACAGCGTCTTGAGGTTCGTGAGAATGACGTGGGACCGGGGATGGCCGTCATTCTCTACGGGTATTATTTGAATTACGCCCTTTCGCAATTCAATAGCGGATGGCTTCTCAGGTTTCATGCCTGGATACTGTAGCTAGTCAGGAGATGGCACAGGCGCCAAGAGAATGACAGCCACACCGAGCTGGACGATGACGCGATCGCCGTGTCAACAGTGACGCCGGTAGCGAGGCGATCGAGCTGGCCTTCGTCCATCTGCTCCTCCACTTTCACCGCTACCTCGGATGTGCTCGGGAGAGAGATTTCCCCATTCATCTCGGCCAAAATATCACCTGATGGAGGCGGAATAGATACGGGCGCTGTTAGGGCCGTCGACATTGCACTCATGCCCTTGCCCGCGCGGCGAGAGGGATGTGCCTTTGCGCCGTTCTCTGGGCGCGACGCTGGAGGGAAATTCATACGTGCAGTGATTGCAAGGGGCTGATCTTCGTCCTCGTCGTCCTCTTCTGATAATCGGGGTCGTTTGATCAATGGCTGTGAATCCTCGTCGGTAGGAGAGGAACAGCGAGAGAGAGGCCTTTGTCTCGGAGATGATGGGGCTTTATACATGTTGAGAGGCAAAAAGAAATATTGATCAGAATGGAAAACTGCCTCGTGGTAAATGCGAATGGAACTTACCGGGTGACGCCGCAGGTTCGGTGAGTGGACTAGCAAGCGATATGGCCAGGCGCATTCCATCACGGAGGGCGCTAAGCTCCGCATCTGAATAGGCGAAGTCGAGTAGCTTGCCTAATACCTAAAGGACACCGACAGGTAGATGTATCTATCAAAAACAGGGGGAGAAACGGTCGACAAGTGGTTGAAACTCCGCACCTAGCAATGAGGTTGATGCGTATTACAAACAGCGTTTTCGAGGTAATCTAGAATGGCAGGCGTACCTCGAGATGTTGGTCCATGCGGAGAGCCATATTAGCTCTGCGTGTGTACTCGTCTTTTCCAAGTTCCGCCTCGTTTGCGCCATGCAGCTGTGGGCCGTGACCACAACCACAATGATGGAGATAGTTAATCGCATTGTCTTCTTCGTCGGAACCATATTGAACGAGGTCTGTCAGGGAACTCTCTGGAGGGTGATCGTCGCGAAAGATTTGGATGTCAGAGGGGGGATAAAGGCCTAAACAGTCGATACAAAGTGAGCATGGTGTATGTCTGGCGATTTTTAGGGCAATCAAGTCGTCAGAGAGAGCATCAAATTTGGTCGAAGCTGGATAAAGAGCTCTCATCGTGGTTCCGACTTGCTTTCTGTAATTTAACCGTGTCCCTGTTTCTTTATTTTTTTATTAATAAATAATCCAATCCAATCTATTCTGTTTATTTTGTTTCCATGTGGTTTCTCCAACCTATCATACCCATCCTCTTCACTCCCTTTGTATGCGCTACACAATGGATTCAATACCCAAACAAAGGATTTGCCACGATGACACACTATACCTTGCCTGAAGACTATATCGCATCTTGTGGTTGCAGTGCCGAAAGTACACACTTTCCCACCGCTGCTTTGAACCAAATGGCTTTCGGAAGTAGCACGGGCTTTGGTCCCGCATGCGGACGCTGCTTCGAGCTTACGCTCCTTAATACCTTTCTTTCCAACCCTCCATTCTATCCGACCGTGACAAAGAGCGTCGTCGTCAAGATCACCGATTTATGTCCTCTCAGTACAACCGGTTGGTGTAATGCGACTGTTAGTGGTCCAAACGCGTGAGTGGTAGCCTCCTCCGGTTTCCATCTAACTTAGACCCGATGTCCTAACGGCACCCAAAAACGTGGCGCCAATCTCCAGCGGAGGAAGCTATCTTAACTTTGATCTTGCTTTTCCCTCATCATCAATACCCAGCAACTTCTTCCCATCCAACGTAACTCTGTACGGTGAGTGGATTTACAAAAACGAACATGGGAACCCATTCTAAGAAATTTATAGGCTACACCGTAAGTGACATGCCCATCTCGTGTTCCTTTGTGGTGTAGACTGGACGCATATACAGGACTTCGGTGTGTGGAACATTAGTTACCAGAGCGTTACCTGTGCATCACACTGGTCTGGTTCCAAGGATGCAGCAGCACTCGGAAGCGTTCCTAGTTTGGAGGACAGCGCCTGTTGCCCTGCTGATCCAACGGTAAATTCACGACCTTTCAAGTATACTTCCCACATTTTCCTGACTCTACGCTAGGGCAGTGTCAACAATACATGTCCTTCATATTCCGATAAGAACGGTATACCGTGCGTCCACTTTTTGTTTCCAAAGCGGCTCCGTCATCTTAGCGCTCCAATCTAGCCCTAACACTGCAAGCAGCACAGCAACGAGTACGCGACCGGGGGCGCCGATTATCTTGACATGGATCGCTGCGCTCATGACACCACTAATGTATTCTTCATCATATTAGTCCATCAGCCCAAGATCATATTACATATGCCCATGCTTTGTCTCTCCAACGTTGAACTTATTGCTAATATATGATATCAATTGTTCGAACGAAGGACGACAGCTAGGCAGTCTGAATTGCGTCAGCGCTAAATTTAAGTCTGTGAATCCTCGCTGTCAAGCTTGTGGTATCGGCTAGCATGTCCCGGAGCAAGGCTGCGCAGCCGGCGTAGGCCACCCAGCAAGACAAAGACCGCCACGGCGATGGTCAGCAGAATCACGCCGACGATGTAGCGCCCTGCGTCAACCTTGCCCTCTTCAAGTGCAGTCTCCGGTGCAGAGGTAGCAAGGGGTTTACTACCCTCCGAAGAGGCCTCCGTGACGTCCACAGTGGGGATAGTATGAGTATCGTCGTCAAAGTCCTGAAGGATAGAAATTTATTCGTATGACGGATTTTACACAGATAAGCAGCTGGCTAGAGCTCAGCATGAAGAGGTACCTCACTGCCCTCAGTGTCTACGTCGAGAGGGAGCTACGTCGAGATATCAGCAAGGAGACAGCCAAAGGAACTGCATACATACTTCACCGCAATCAACAATGAGAATGTCCTCAGTAGGACGATCATTCCCCTGGTTTTTCGGGACGTCCTCTGAAGCCCATTTGAAAAACTTCATGAATGCAGGCAAAGACTGACTGACCAATCATATGGACGATATCCATCCCCTCGAGGACTTTGCCGAATACCACCTAAAGAAAGTGAAGGCCCGTGTGGAAAATGTTACTAGCCGGAGTATGACGTACGTGTTTTCCGTCTAGCCAGGCAGTTACGACCGTAGTGATGAACTAGGGCGGAGGTCACAATTGGTGGACTACTGGCATACATTCTATCAACTTACAAATTGAGAGCCTTAGGACGAGCATTTTCAGTGCTCATCAAGGAAGTAAAAAAACTGAAATAGTTACCATTAGTATCCTTGCCAGAGTTTGCCATGGAGAGAAGACCAGGAGTGGAATGTTTAAGCTTGCTGTAGCATATGTCAAAGACGTCAAAATATGTAAACGCGCAGTTCAAAACAGCACACACAAGTTCTCATCGGGGAAGCGCAACCCGTAAATGGACTAGCAGGAGTATGAAAAATGCACTGCAGGAATTTCAGGCGAAAGCTAACCTTTCCCCCTGTGCCATCGGCACGAGCTAATCGAAGAGATCAGCTACAAGTATTCCAATAAAACGTGGTTGGACCAAGAACTTACTGAAATCACCACCTTGAATCCTATCACGTATCTTACTTAGGTACGGGTGGAGGGAGGCTCAGGTAGGATGACTTACATGAAGTTCTTGATTATACGGTGGAACTTAGACCCTTTGTAGCCGAAGCCAAGCTCCGTGCCACCCTTCTTGAAGCCAGTTGACAGAGCACGGAAGTTCTCCGCTGTTTTGGGCACGGTCTACGGGACATCCGATTGAGTCTCGGCGTACGTTAAGGTCAGACAACGTACACCACCGAAAAGGCCAAAAACGACTGCGAAAGTTCGCCGGAAATCGTTGAGATAAGCTGAAAAGATACCAGGGGAGTAAAAGTAACGCACTACGACCCATATCTTTGTCACCATGTTTGATGTCGAAGTAGATTTTATTCGTAATCCTCGGGCCACGGGCAGCCTCGACGGACTGCGCACAGAGAATGGCTGCGAGTGTTGCGACGACAAAGAAAAGTGCACCCTTAGCGAGAAACATGGCTGTTGGGGTAAAAGGACGTTGAAATGATGGTCTTGTGTCCAAGGTTACGCTAAGGACGACGTGGCTCGGGACTTACCGAAAGACAGCCAACGCCCTGAGTAGCCCTCCATCAGACCTCAATATCAAACTGCCGTGGGCGCGTCATGTGTAGGACAACATCTGGCAGGCCGTTGCGACTTGTTTAGATCGCCTCTTATCTGAAAAGATTCGATGCGCGGTAGATAAATGAGGCTACTCATCATGGCCAACACCAAAACCCACGGAAGCAAGCCTACATTCTAGTCTCGTTGTTATCCCTAGTTGAACTTGGTGTGCTATTTGACATGGCGGTGCTCCCTCTCTCGGCACATGCACCGGTGATCTTGCCTCGAAGCACAGCAGTCGAAGCACTCCTCTCCATTGCCAGATTTAGAGCTTCAGCGGGATGATAGAACGAGTGAGAGGTATATCAAACCGATTTCATCCAATCTATGAATAGCTACGATGTTCCCTTCCTACCCATGTGGTGGCAACTCTGAAGGGTTTTTTTCCCTCCGTATCCGACACTTTCCGCACCTGTGTTGACATGATGCAATTGCTAGATGACCACTCTTGCTGGACGCTGTGGTTGATCAAATCTGGGTTATATCATATGAAGGTGACGTCTAGTGGCACTATCATTGACACCGAGTCAAGGACTCTGTGAGGGCCACGTCGCATGCGACAGGCTCTGTTCACGAGACGAGACAGCTTGAATGCAAAGCTTTGTTGTCATTATTTTGTACGTGTTTTCTGTCGCTAATGGCTCGCCTATGTAGATTCGTGGTCCGTTCATCTTAAGAAACAGACTACTGCATGGGTCTCATTCTGAAGAGACATGATCCACGCACAGTACGGCTATAGGTTGAGCTCACATCTAGCTTACTGTCCATCACACGGGAGAGAGGGGAGTGGCCATGGCTTACATAGGCGCAAGTTTGTAAAAGAAGTGTATAGACATAAATCTTAACTAGATGTAGATGACCACGAGTGTGGGTAACATGTCCACGCACTGAATTTCGAACTTAACGCCGGCGCCGCACACGACTTGGCATTGCCCTTGGCGCGGGAAATACAAATTGAATTGGGGCCAATTCCTGTTGGGGTGGGGGTGGCTGTAGTGGAGGTGGATAAAGCGGAGGCGGCTGTCGTGGAGGTATAGCTGGGGCAGGTGGTAGCAAAGGATTGTACTGCGCAGGCACTGGAAACATTGGCTGAGCTTCTGGTCCCTGGGGCGGATGCGGAAATAAGTCTCCCCCTACGAAATCGAGCGGCCCAGGCGCAAAGAGACGGTCGAAGTCGAGTGGCGGGACCACCTGTGGAAAGGGAAGTGCCACGACAGGATGAGCAACTGGGACGTGAGCATTCTGAGCGTGGTGGACCTGAACATATGGGGGTGGCGGGGGAATCCAGCGGCCTCTGCCAGGGAGATTCTGGATGCGCATGTCAGGCGGAGGTGGTGGCAGTTCCACTCGAATATCCTCGTCCTTGACGTCCGGGTGCAGTGCTTTGTACTCTTTCAGAGCCTTATCAGCTGCAGCGGCGACCTCAATAGTGTTGAAGCGTCAACGGGATGACCACTATAATTAAGGCGTGCAATCATCGTACCTCCTTGGCATGTCTGTCTTCTGCAGAATCCCACAGAGGGCATTTCGTATTTGAACTGCTGCTGGGACGGCGAGCATCTCCGGGTCGCTATCGTTACCCGATGTCAGGAAATCTATCGGAGAAAGGGTGGGGTAAACTCACTTGGTCAAAGTGATCATAGCCTTTGATGATGGAACGGCAGACATAACACGACACTGTGCGACAATATGTGCAAGTCATTTTGTTGCACTAAAGGGCAATCAGTCAACAAGTAGCATCCGTGGATTAGGTTACCTACTCCGTATTCTTTAACAAATGCTTACATGGCTTGTAAGTAAAACATTGCGGAGAACGTAAATCTCGCGCAGCGCACCTTTCTGACACTTTGGGCAGTTGCGCATAAGGGCCCGGGCTAGCGTATCTGGGTGAGTGGGCACATCAAACAGTTCAAAAGATAACTGACTCATTGCTTCCTCGATGGTGTGCTTCCCACCAAGTTTCTTATCTTCCACCATTTCTGAATACATCACTGGCGTGAGTAATGCACAAGGAAAGACACAGTCAATCATCTTTACCTTCACAGGATTTCGGAAGGTGATCCTAAGCACCAACGGTAAGCAATCCAGAATGACCAAGTTTTTGTGCAAAGCCTCACTTCCTCCTTGCACTTTCGACAACTGACTCTCCCGCACGCTTCATTTTGACACCTTAATACTTTATCTGCCTGGAAGTCGGCGTCTATCACGACCTTGAAGTCGCAGAATGGGCATTCTTCGAGACCTTCGATACCTGCTAGTTCGATGTCGCGGCGCTGACGAATATGCTCGTATAGGTTGAATAACTTGTCAGGAAGGACGCGGCGAAGCTCGGAATCTGGAAAGGACATCTTGCAACCAGATATGTCCATACAACGTAGATCTGAGTTCTGCTCTCCCAGTCTTGCAGACGCATAGGATGTCACGCAGTTTGTACAGAAGAGGTGGGTATCCATGCACTGAGCCATGTTGCTCTGAGGGAGAAATAAACAAGATAAAGGGCATGATTTCAGAAAAACTTACGAAAGGATAGCTCGAGAAGCAACAGCCACATTCAATGTTGTCTCCCCCCTCCCGTTCCTCCGCATGGGGCATGGGGTCTGACTCTGGTGCGCTGCGACGATTTTCCAGCTCCTCAACAAGCCAGGTATGCTCCTTCACAAAGTCATCCTCATTGAGAGAAGATTTACTCTTGGCCTTCCTTCTTCTCTTTCCTGCTTTAGTGGAGACTGGAACGACCGAGGTTGGGGTTGCACTGTGCTGCAAGAGATGGAGATACGTTGGGGTATAATGGCCATCGTGCAAGGAGAGAGCTTCAAGGATGTATGCCTTGTTAATGTCGGGAAAATTAGAATAGAGGGATTTCTGTTTCACACAAGTTAGCAACATACGGAGCAACGGAGAGTTGATACATACCATAGATAACACACGGTACCCTGGCCCCACAGGTTTATCAGCATTTGGGTGTGTATAATCTACGCTCATATTATTTTCCCCAAGAGTTTCCACGAGTTTCTTCTTGACAGCCCTTTCCTTGCCTTTCCCCTTGGTATCCCTTGGGTATGATTGGTCCTCTAGCAGATTATGAATTATTACGTCGAGGACAACATCGGAAAAGGCAGCCTTGTGTTGAGCAAGGAGTTCGAAGACGTGCGAAGGTAAAACATCAGGCACTACCTCGCGCACACGTTCAACAAGCCTCTCATCCCGTTCTTGCGCGACTTGTAGGTCGACTATGTTTCTTAACGGTGGTGGCTCATGGTCCATTAGAACATGCTCGGATGCAGGCGTCGGATCATGGTTGGGCAGTTGATCATTACTGGGGCCTGCCAGCGACTCCATTTGTACTGTTCCTGGCCAAAAGCTGGGTGTAGGATAGACATATGGTTCCTGGATCGGAGACGTAGCCCTTTGTGGCGCGGGCGCTGCGTGCAATAGTGCAGGGCTGCGAACTCTTCTTGACTTGTGGGCGTGCCTAGTGGGGCTGAGACCTCATCATGTCAAAATAGTGAACAATGAGACGCAGACGTGCCATCGCACCTGCACCTCAAAGACCGGGTCCGCACAACTGAAACATACTGTGAACCGCTTGGTCTAGCACTGGGTTCCGTGGGACCCAGGATCCTCTTTACCCTCTTATATGATGTACTGCTCTGACTGTCCGTGGAATCCGTGAGTTCGATTGCACTTTCATCGTCATCGAGAATGAATAAGGGATCGCGCTTGCGGCGTAGGGGACGATAAACGTTCCGGGGTAACAATTCTGGGGAAGGCGAAATTTCAATCACATCTTCCATCACGCCAGGAAGGCCGTTGGATTGCGACGTGAATACTATATCGATTGTATTGCTATGGGCAGCCTAGGTGATGTGGCAGAGGAATGGTAGTGTATGTGACTGATGCACTCTGAAGGAATACCAGAATCATTATAAGAAGAGCATAGGGTACTGTGATAGGGGAGTGATGAAGAAAGCTTGTACTACACCTTGCAGTTGGAGGTATTGTGCCAGGCGTGCCAATGAATGTATCGCGATGGCTGAGCGCTGAGCCACTAGGAGATGGGCCCTATATGCACGGCACTACACATCCGCGCCGCATGCCAGCGGCCACAATTGGTTCGGTTGGTGCCCGCACCCTAGATCATTGACCCCGTGACCGTATGCTCGTGACCGCGTTGTTCATTACAACCCATTGTACAACTACATCAAATCCTCGTTGAAAGTGCAAGTCTACTTGGCAGGAAATGTGATTACAAGCCCTCAGGAATCCCTGGTACCCCCCTATGTTGTATTTGTACCCTATCCAGTGGATGGATGCGTGACACTTATGAGACAAATCAGGCATGTTTGATGACTAAACCATGTCACGCAGTGTTTTGTTCCCGTCACGGCTTTTCTGAGTCATTTTTTCCTCCAGCTTTTATTTTTCTCTACAAACGTGCATTCAGGAAGACACGCAGAGATATTTTATGTCTCCTCCAGCCCATGCAAAAGAGGAAGGATCGCAGGACCCTGCCCCTGTCTCTCCGGGAGGGACTTACACCATTCGAGTGAGCCACATATTGCTTAGTCATACTACGAGAACTCGGGAATACGACACGATGTTTAGGACATCTCTGTTGGCTGCAAGATTTATGCCAAGCGCTGGAACTCGGATGCATCGGAAGCAGAGGAACGACTCGCAGAAGTACTTTCTATTCGCGACAAATTGAATAATCCATATCTTCGTCGCCAACCCTCTTCTACTTCTGCTTCGAGTAGTGGCACACCCCATGGAGCTTCTCCTGCCCCCGACGCATTTCCTTCAAACCCTGAACTCGATAAATTCGAGTTTTTTGTCCATTGGGATCAGTTCAACAAGCGTCTCGATGAATGGATTCCTGGCTCTCGACTGGTCCTCACTCGCGACCTTGAATGGCCACGTCAAAAGAAGGACAAAAAGGAGAAAGAGAAAGGGGTGAAGAAGCATGGCAGCGTGCCGCCCAGTAACAAACGCCAGGGAAAGATGCCACGGTCAAGCAAGGAACATGCCTTGCTTCGACGTGCCGCTCTGAATAATGCTGTCGGAGTGGGCAAGAGCTGGGGAATAAGAGGCACCAGTTCATCACCATCTCCTGCTGCATCGCCCTCTCCCGGGCCCAGTAGCTCTCTGAAACGCAAGGCTCCCTATGAAGAAGCTCAAGAAGAAGAAGAGGAGGATGAGGATGCTATTGGAGAGCCTGACGGAGACATCGAGATGGCAGATGGCGACGCAGACGCTGAAGGAGAGGTTGATCCCGACGCGGATGCGGATGGTGAGGCCGACCCTGATTTGGACGCTGACGCCGAAGCCGACCCAGATGCTGATGGCGAGGCTGACGCGGAAGGCGAGCTAGACTTGACCATAACACATCCTGTCGACCCTCCGCCTCCCCTCTCTTCCTTCTCAAAGGAAGCAGAGATCGAGAAACTCCGGACAAGTGGCTCTATGACGCAGTCTGTGTCTGAGATTGCACGCGTGAAGAACCTCAACCGACTATCCATCGGCCGGCACGAAGTCGATGCATGGTATTTTAGTCCGTACCCTCAAGAGTATGCGCATCTCCCGGTGCTCTATATCTGCGAGTTTTGCCTTGCGTACTTCCCCAGCCCGTTCATGCTAACTCGGCACCGGAAACGCTGTAACCTTTTGTCCCCTCCCGGGAACGAAATTTACCGACACGAAGACCTTTCGTTCTTCGAAATTGACGGGAGGAAACAGTTGACGTATTGCAGGAATTTGAGTTTGTTGAGCAAATGCTTCCTCGACCAGTGTGTCCTCCTTTAGTTTTTACTCTCTCTGCTCCTCATGAATACACCTTTTCACAGCAAAACGTTGTACTACGATGTAACGCCGTTCATGTACTACGTGATGGCACGTTCTGCACGTTTCAGTTGGTTGCTGGTTGCGTTGACCCACTTGTATTTCTAGTGTCAACGGGATTCTACGGGCTGTCATCTGATAGCCTACTTCTCCAAGGAAAAAGAATCGGCCGAGAACTACAATGTGGCGTGTATCCTGACGTTGCCTCAGTATCAACGACACGGGTATGGGAGACTGGTGATCGAGTTTTCTTACTTGCTTAGCCAACGCGAGGGGAAGCTGGGCAGCCCGGAGAAGCCCCTTAGTGATCTCGGCTTACTCGGCTACCGCGCCTACTGGGCCGACAAAATTGTCGAAGCGGTACTTGCCGCTGGCGAGGAAATTAGTGTCGACGAGATCGCTCAGGCAACCTCCATCACCCATGCGGACGTGATGAACACGTGCGTTCCTTGCTGAGCTAACTAAGGCGTCGTTGTCGGCCTGTACTGATGGCCACCTGCCAGGTGCACGACTCTCCAATTGTTCAAACATTACAAAGGGCAGCATATCATATGCCTTTCAGATGCGGTCTTAGAGCGATATGAAAAGTCGAAGGCCAAAAGACGCCGTCGTGTATTCAAAGACTGCTTGAATTGGCGGCCGCCGAGCTTCACTCGTGACCAACTGAGGTTTGGATGGTAACCTTTCACCGGCTGTACAATTCATGGCGCTGGCAGTCAGGTAGAAGATTTGTTACAATTGGACATCATTATTATGAATATTAGGAAAAGTTGTATTTGTGCCATAAAGAGCTGTCCGATTGTATAACATGCCATGAGAGATCAGAGATTTGGAGAAGAGCCGGCGCGTCTCTTGCGTAGCATACAGAAAATACAACAACAACAGCATTACTGCAAGACTCCATGAGGATTTTTGACGTAACTTTAAGTCAGTCGTCACCCGCGTCACCGCCCGTCGTTCCTGGGACGCGCCTGCGGATGTGAGCTCCGGCGTCTTCAAAGCTCTCCTCACGCTCCAA
>QFDW01015117.1:0-17121 GCA_003315895.1 Lactifluus rugatus
TCACCTTGTCCATCATGCTCGCCAGGGACCTTTCCGCTGACCTCAACTCATCTACTGCACGATTCTTCGTCGAATCAAGTTTCGCATCCTCTCGCCACAGGTCCTTGCGCTGTTCAACCCAGTTCCCACGTTGATCTGCGAGCTTCGCGAGCTCTTCACCAAGCTCCCTTGCCTTGCTACGACTATCTTCGCCACGCTGTATGACTTCCCCCATCCGTCCTTCCAGCTGATCACGTAAGGCTAGAGCAGTCTGCAGCTTAATGTTGGATGCATTCAAATGATCATTTTGGGCAGCCCTGTGTGATTCTAGTGCTGCGAGCTCGCTGCGCAAAAACTGGTCCCGCTCGTTGCGAGTGCGGAAACGCTCTAGCCTGCCCTGCTTGGCATATAGCGCGGCCAATTTTCCATTCGCCTCATCGAGCGCTCGCCGTTGCTCGGCCTCAGCGCCGCGGTGTGACTCCCATTGTGGAAGTAATGCGGCGAGCGCTGCTTCCTTCTGAGCTATCTGAGCCTCGACGCTAGCCAAGTCGCTTTCAAGAGTGCTGCGCTGGCCGCCAGCACGCGCATCGGCCACATGGAGGTCTGCAATACGGAGCTCAAGTTCCTTCTGCGAGCGTGTGAGGTCAGACAACTCCGCCTGGGCGCCATGTTTCGTCAACTGAAGGGTGGAGAGTTCATGTTTCGCTGTGGAAATTTGCTTCTCCAATGTCTGAAAGTCATTAATTGTTTCAGCATATAAAAATGCGGACGTGTAAGGGTGGACACCTGAATTTGCTGTTCACGGTCAGAGTATAGTTCACGACGCTGATTTGCTCCATGAAGCTCCTTCTTCCTTTCCTCTTCGATCTCCTCGAGCGCTTCCGCGACTTCTTCGACCTCACGCTGATATAGAGCGTATTCAAGGCACCGCTTCTCTTTGTCCTTCTCCTGGAACTCTTTCAGTTCTTCCTTCTCTTCTTCGAGCTCTCCGAGACGAGTTTCGATGAAGTCGAGGAGCTCTACAATCTTTGACTTCTTCCCTTCGGTCTCGGCCATGATACGCAAAGATTCAGAACGTCGTTGTTCGTAGACTTTTGTTCCCGCCACCTCTTTCAGGAGGGCCAGACGTTCGTGATCCTTCGCGTTGGTAAGCGCGGTAATCTACTAACGATCAGCGGCGCAAGGATGACATTCAACTACTCACGCGGCCTTGGGGAACAATGTAGTAAGGGTTGGCCTTGCTGAAGCCCGCACTCTCCAGAAGGTTCATCACATCCGCTTTGCTGGAGCTCTTTTTATCAAGGCTGTATTCGTCTTTCTTTAACCCTATGGTGCGACGCAGAACAACCTCATCCCGGCCAGTTGGAAACCGGTTGTCAGAGTTATCGAATACAATTTCGACTAGAGCACAGGTTAAGAGGGAACGCTTAGTTTGAGAGTGCTGGTACACAAACCGAAAGCAGAGAGTGTGGTTGTGGTTGAGACGCCTTCATGCAAGAGAGCTTGACGCTCCTCACGCGACATGGACGTATAGGCGTCGGAGAGAACAAAGCGAATAGCTGCCAAGTATCAACAGGTTTCTTATACTCAAATTCTTGGCCCATACCAGCAAAGAAATTGCTTTTTCCTGACCCATTCCGTCCTACCACGACATTGTGTCTTGGAGAAAACGGTTCTATCTGCGTCTGGTCCCTATCTACGCAATGTCAGTGCTAAGCAAATTGTGAACATGGGCAGGACTCACATGACTTGAACCCCTGGATTGTCAAGGTCTTGATATACATTTTGTACAGAGGTTCCACACCGACGGATGACGGCAAGTCAAGTAGAATCTGAGCGTGCCGGTGAAGTAATAGTAGATGTTCATTCGCCAGCGGGAACGTGACAGATGACGCGACGCGTCGCCGGAGATTCAATTTGTCCACACGGTCGTGGCTGTGCAGGACATGTACGTGAAGTAGCGAGAATGCGAGATGTATATAATACGACGTTCATAGAGCAACCTCTACATCCAATCGTGCAAGATACGAGTATACATCGGGCGATAAGCGATAGCGTAGCATACCAGCAAACACCATCAAAGAGCGCGACTTCTTTCTCAATGCTGCAAGTGTCTGTGGCTAACAGGTCAGCTCCATGTGAGAACAGGTCGAGAATAGCGGCATACAAGTTGTCTGCTCGCATCAGGAGCGCTTGACGTCTTAACCTTTTGGCAAACACCAGCGATGGCATCCATCGCAAGTGGAAGGTATGTATGTAAGTTGCGCTGCAGTGAGTCATGTAAGTCCTTAAATTCCTCTGCGCGCCGATTGATCTTCGCCACGTCGCCATCAAGAGGGACAAGATCCGTCGACTCCACGATCTGTTCTCAGGGTCAACGTGCGTAATGTAGCCACGAAGCAAATGCACACCTCCAACGCCCGATCAAGCCTCCCCTCGGCCTTCGCATCGAGCGCTTCTCTCACGCGCAACAGCTTTATGACGGCATCCCTAGCACGTCCCGGGGCACGACCCATTCGCTCGTAGTGTCGGATGATGTCACTGGCAGCAGATTCGAGTGAGCGTGCACGCTCTCCACCACTACCGGGTGCGGCCAATGTTGTAGCGAGGGCCATAGCGAGGCTGTTGATGACAGTGTTATATTCCCCCGCCAGATTATAAAGCTTTATGGCTTGGAGGACGCGGTCGCTTTCCTCCGCCTGCTGCGCCGCGAGGACAAAAACCTCCACATTGAGTTCATGAATATCACTGAGCTTAAGTAACGGTGCCGCTTGCTCGATGACACCTGTCTGCATACAGTTAGCAACTCACGCAAGACTAAGCAAAGGAAAAAGACCTACGAAGCGCATCCCATCTGCGCGAAAACCGCCAACAAGTTCATCCCACGCGGGACCGGCATTCGCAAGAACAATAACACGCCGTACAAGGTCCCATGCAAGTTGGAGCTGTTCCTTCCCGACGCTACCTGGTTGGTCTGCACCGAGAGTAACCGTATACACATACTGCAAGGCCTCTTTGGCATCCAACCGCACGAACTGGCGCACATATCGCCAAATAAGTGTAGGAAGGCTGAGTGCAGGCGGGTGAGAAGAGGGAAGGGATACTGAGATCGCCGCATTAAGAATTGAAGTTGATTGACAACTTGCCACTCACGAGGTGTGATGTCCGATGTCTCAGCACGAGAAGGCGCACGTAACAACCCATGGTAAGCCAGTGCAATGGCCAAATGAATTGCCTCTATTTCTGTCTCAGGATGGTCCCAAAGCGCAGCCACAGCCTACATTGGGATGCGTTATCACTGACACCGGAAGGACATATGTGTATTGTCACTTACCCTCTCAAACTCCCCACACGTTAGAAGTACAGCAACCCATAAACCGGTCCGTACGTCCTTCGAGCCGGGCGGGCCCTCGAAATGACGTTCGCCATAGTTGAGTAAGACTTCCGCAAGCCCACGCAGACCAGCATTATCTTCCTCATCAACCTGCACCATTTCGATGAGCGAATATAAGAAGATCAAGCAAGAAAAACATGCCATTGCGAGTTGAAACCAAAGCCAATCCTCGGTCGTAGCCGTGACAAGCGGGACGGTGCGTTTGGCTGGGTCCAGCTTGCCCATGAGCTTATACAAAGCAAGTTTAAACGGATCAACACTCGTTGAGTGCAACATGTACGCGTTGTAAATGGCCTGAACGTGGTCCCGATGGGGCTTTGGTAAACTAAATGATAAAACAGGACATGAATGACTGCGGGGAAGAGTGAGGGCAAACGACAAACCGATGATCAGGCGACTCCACCCATATGCGGAAGTGTGTTACAAAGCTATCTTCGCGGTGTTCAATAGCCTGCCGATGGGCGAGCGCCTCATCGAGGGCTTCCCTCGCATGCCCTATGCGTACCAAATAAAATAACTTGGCCCATAGCGGCTGGGCTGCGACCAACTATGAAATCGTCAGGAGTGCCTACCCGAACGACTTGATCCAAGCTGACCTCGATACGATCCTGCCATTCTCCCCCACGATAGTACCGCACTAGCAAAAATGCCCGTACGTGGTTTGCAATACTCGGGTCGCCACCAAGTCGTGCCTCAAGTGGGCGTGCTTGAACTGTGCGCTCTAGCAAGTCAAGATACTGTTCTTCAAGAGCTGTACGGGCTCCCGAGGCAATCTGTTTTCTCAACTCGACGGCTTCCCTTGACATTGAGTCGCCGAGATGCGCACGGGCATAGCGGCGCTCCACAAGCGGTGTGTTGAGGATATGTGCACCGGCATGCGCGAGCGGCGGAATTGCAGGGGGTTCGCCTGTTATTTTTGCAAGGATGTGAAATATCCGTATGACCTGATGTGTTCGCTAAAGTAGAGTAAATGGAAAAGACCTCCTAGTCAAATCAAAGGCACGGACATCTGGATTGAGGGAAAGAGCAGCCTGCATAAACGCGTGGATAACTGGAAACGATGCGCCGCGTAACCGAGCTGCATTCAGTTCTACCACGACGCGGTCATATGCCATCATCTTGCCTTGCATTTGCAGGCTAGGACTAGGAGCGGCACTGAGCTAAAAAAAAAAAGGGTTAAAAAGGCCTTGGATCAATGGGAGTCCACGCACTGTGAATGCACTTCTGTTTTGAATTGTACTGGTTCCCAATATCAACGCTCCACTACCACCGCCTAACCGCCCACCTAACTCCTCAAAAACGCGTTTCTTCCGAGCTTCCCACTCGCGTCTACTTCGATCCTCTAGTACACGATAGAATTCTTCCTGAGTCTCTCTGCGTGCCTCTTCGATAGTTGATATGACATTTTGCTCATGTGCATGTCGTAAATAGCCTGATATGTCGGTATCCTGCAGAGGTTGCAGTGGTAGGAAGGTGGCAGTAGGATTGAGGTGAGCGATGGAGCTTGCCAGAGCCGGTGCATCGATGTGAGCTTGAGCTAGGAGGTAGTTTCTTCGAAAGTCACGTTAACAGTAATCCTTCGTGGATACTCGCTTCACGACTTACGCGCGACCTGGGTCAGGCTGTGCTCCAGCTTGCCGTGGAAGAAGCCTTCGCGACTGCGCCTCTATCTGATCCAAGGAAAGAGACACATTCGGTAAATCTTGTCGCTTCAAATGCGACGTGAGCGCTTTCGAGGAAGCTAAAAGTGAGGAGAGATCAGAGGACATGTTTTACTCGAATACAAACCACCAACGCGTCACTTGCAACTGGACAGAGAATCGTGAGAAGGTAGTACCATATATATGTGTAAGCTTCTGCGCCTGGCGCTCAATTTCCCATATCGGAATCTGAAGATACTTCCGACCATTCTCATCATCAAAATGTGTGCCGCCACCACACGGTAGGTGTGATGTAGCGTTCACTTCCCCTCGGAATGATACCCCTGCCGTTCGACTCATGAGTTGATCATTCTACAATCTCACGTCCGTTCAGTGAGTCGTTTGTATCACTACCGAAACGTTTAAACAGCAGGGCTCAAGTGAGTAACCCAGATATATTGCATCGCCAAAACAGACTTCATATATAGGTACTGCCTGGAACCTTTGTATCCTGCTATGATGCTAGGCGTGAGGTCATCATGATAGAAAGTCGTCCAACTCGCGTTATTTCCAATGGCTGTATGCGAAATAACCTACAGTGCTCAAAGACCCCGATGTTAACTGCCCTTCAAAAATCGATGTAATCTTCAACTTCCTGAAGTACCAAAGGACTCACCGATTCCGATAATTCCTCCGACCCGTGGCCTCAGCACGTCCCCACGAGCACAATGGTAGTTAACTGAACGTTCTTCTGTGCCTCGTTTCTCACTTCTGCATCTGGGTGTGCTTCGGTATGCTTCGATTGCATAAGTCTCAGTGCCGAACAACATACTGGCGGCCGCTAAAGCAGATGTAATGACCTTGGTGTCGCGGCGGAGTCTGGGCTGTATGTAGAAAGCGTATGAAGCACCAGCCAGAAGACCAACGTTCACTAGGGAACTGGTTAAACTCAATCACGCCATAGACCGATGTAGACCTGCCAATGCCCACGGGACCACCAGCGACTGCAGGACGAAGAATATTGTCCTTCACTTTTTCCCACTGTGCGGTGTCTGAGCCTCGGGCCGCTTACCCGTATTGTCCTCGCTTGTGGACTCAAGCGATCTGTCAACACATTCAGGGATTGTGGTTGTCGATGACTGCCTGGAGTGCGCGTGCACCACAGTAATTTTTGAGATGCCATCTTGGGACACACCGCCGAGTGATGATGTTGTAGTAAGCAGCGCGGGATCAGAATGAGGCTATTGAAAAGCCGACAGCGTGAGGGGAAAGGGATGGCACAGGTAAGCAAATAAAACAAGAGCTAGTGGACACAACTGCCGCTCAGGAGGGGGAGCATTATTAGCAGCGATGTTGGCATAAGATTCCGTGTGACGTTGCCCCATCCGTATGCATTTATGTGCGGTGCAGCAAACGGCCCAAGTTTATATACACCGATACTCAGCATCACTGAATTACGTCACTGACGTCATTTTAACAACGGCGTTCACCTCGATTAGTATCTATCTCTCCTAATTACTAGATAATGTATGGTGCTTCAGTACGATTACATTGCGAGCAAGCATGAGAAGAAAATGCAGAGATTGATCCAACAATTAGGTATATCCGATCTATCCACCATCCAACTCAGAAGACATCCATAGAGTGAGGGCAGTCTACTGCGACATGCCCGTAATTTTCGCAGTCCTCACAATATAGCTCCGATGGTGGCACATCCTTAGCCCCAGGTGTAGGTGCGGAACTACCCCGTAGCAGGTCACACGTAAAAATATCATGGCCCGGCTGTTCACAAATCTCACAGACATCTCCAGCTGGACCGCTTTGATTCATGTCCGACAACGAGTCCAAAGAGTCAGCCGAGATAAGTCCGGTCACATGATTTGCCCGCTTTGAGTTCTTCTTTTCAATGCGTGCGAGTTTCTCTTTCAGCTGTTCGATCTCTTGTTCTAGCTCGTCCTGTCATCCCATTTAAAACACATGGCATTGCACCTTATAACAAGTAAACTCACCTCGCGATAAATCTGCAAGGTCATATTGCACATTTTAACTTCAAAACGCGTACATTGCGCACTCACCTTGGCTTCGATTAGGCTTTCCAGCTCGCCGACTTCTTTGTTAAGCTAGAGGAAAGATAAACTCTGAGCAGATCGTTGGCCATGAATTTTATTTGGAACCGTACATCATGGACTGTCCTCGCACTCTTGGCTTCAGTCTCAGTTAAACGCTTCCGAACTTGCTCGAGGTCAATCTATAGCCCAAAGGCAGGTCGAGACGGCTCCCGGTCGAGACGATGACCTGCACTCACCTCGTACCGCGCCCGCATCTCACGCATACCCTTTTGTAATGATACCACATCTCCGGATGGTAAGGTGGCATCATCTTGAAGGCTCGCCTCTTCGTAAGGCATTTTTTCCCCCACATTGTCTTCCAAAGTTTTCATGCTCTGCAACTCTGAATTAGCAATCTCTGAGTGGTCGTTAGGCGACTGACCTGGCGAAGTTGCTCAGTTTCAGATAAGAGAAGCTTGTTCTCCGACTCCAAGAGCTTGTTTTGATGAGCGGCATTAGCATTTTCTTTTTGAAGCTCCTGGATGATGTGTCTTAAGGGAATGATGATCAGCAGGTCAAGAGAGAGTAAACACAGACAGGACTAGTCTCACTTGAGTCCGGCCATCTCGTCCCGAACCGAACTCGGGACGGAATCACGCCTCGTAGAAGACGGCGACAGTTTACCAGTCTGCTGAAGACTATCAGAGACGGGCACATCACGATGAGACTTTTTGCGCATGGTCTCTAGCTCCTCCTGGCTACGCTCGAGGCGCTCCCGTAGATCGGCCACAGCATTGGTCTCTTCGACGAGTTTGGCCCGCACGACACTCTGACTGGTTTCGAGCTGGAAACGCTCTCTCAGTTAAAGTGGTAACCACTGCACAATGACCCTCACATTTGCATTCTCGATCAATAGCTCGTCGATGGTCTCTTGTAGCCTACTAGACGAGGAAAATGTGCGGGCACTGTCCATGTTGTGAAGTGCTTCCGTGGCTTCTGCGAGCTGGCCTTTTAAGCGAGTGATCTCTTCCGTGAAGCGCGTGTACTCCAATACTGAGTGCTGAGTCGGTTCGGAGGGCTTGTCTCCCGAATTTGCAGAGGAAGGGCTCGTAATGCCTTCCAAATCCTACGAAATGTCCATTACCTTACTTTCCGAAGAATTGTTATCCCCTTACCGCAATCTCGGCACGAAGGCCTTCGATTTCTGCCCTGGCATTTTCAAGGGCAACAGTGCTCTCGCGTAAGGCCTCTCCAACTTCTTCGGTTCTAGCTCGGGCGTTGTTTTCTGACTTGAGGAGTCTAGCGATCTCTGACTCGCAATCGGCAACCTGCTGCTTTAGAAGTTCCTCTTTCTCTTTATAGCGCCGAATCTTCTCGCGAACTACCATCTCATCCTTTTCCGCAGTTGCACGCACTTCCTCTAGCATATCCTCCGTGAGAGTGAGCTTTTTCTGGAGGTGAACAACCTGTTCCCTCAGGGCTTCGTTCTCGATCTGTGTTGCAGAGGAGAGATGTCGAGCAGCGGACGTTGGGGAGGGTGGTTGAGCCTGGCTTCGTAATTGCTCCCGAAGTGATCCAATCAGGTCCTCCATCTCGTAGCGCCTAGCTTCTGCCGTACTCAACCGTTCTTCATACAAAGCAATTGTTTCCTGTCACTGCCGTCAGTACATTATCGAGCACGTTACGCTCAAAAGGTATACCTGGCCTGCATGTCGCAATGCATCTACTTGACTTCCAAGCTCCCGACGTTCCTCTTCGAATTCAGCATATGTTTTCTTCACACGTGCTTCCAATAAGTTGATTTCTGCATCTTTTGCAATGATAAGACCATGGGTTTCGGACTCGGCACCCTCTTTCAACGCGAGGGACTCTTTCAAGCTAGATAAAAGCGCTTCCTTGTCATCCAATAGCGACTGTAAGTCCCGTACACGTGCCTCGCCTTCGGCACGAGCCTTATCTGTGTCCGCTGAGGCATTTGATAGAGAGCGTTCGAGTACTTCAATCTTAAGATCCCTGTCATGTAAGTTGCGTTCAACAGACTTGACTGACACCTCCAACTCGGCGACACGGGCAAGTGCTTGTTCACGATCTTCTCGCATGCTATTGGTTCGGCGGCCGTGCTCAAGTTCCTCTCCTTGAAGGCCGCTGATAAGGATGTTTAGCCGCTGGTTTTCAGCCTCCAGCTCGCTGACCCGGTCGTGGAGCGCTGGGCCTCCGTCTGGGTGGCTGCGGGCGGATGTCACGGGAGACGTCGCACCAATGTCAGCTGGTAGAGACTTGCGCGTGGAGAGAAGATTAGCGATCTTGTCTTGGATGGCTTTTCCATTAGATTGAAGATCAGATGTGAGTGTATCGTTAAGAGATTCAGAATCGGATTGATAGTCGCTGAAAGAGTGTGCGCGACCAAAAGAGGCGGCGGAGGCAGGAGATGGTGGCGGAGGCATGGCGACTGCGCTAGGTATCCTTTGTTTTGGTGTGAAGAGGGTACGACTTTTCGTAGGGGTTGTAGCTGGGAGGCCCACACCAATGCCTGAACCACGGCACCCAATGCCAGGTTTCGGTGTTCTTAGAGAGGGCGAACCAGTAGTTGAGAATGTAAGGCCAGTCGGAGGAGAGATACGTTCATTGAACCGAGTTGGACTACCGGCTGCAGGACTTCGACTTGCTGGTTGCCTGGTGGGGCTGGTAGGTTCAAAGCCCTGACTTCCGCTTCGTTTTATACCTGAGTAAATGAGCCATAGAGTAGCGACAAGACATTTTAGATAATTACCATTCAAAGGTGTCATGACTGTCTTGACCCGTGGACGCGCGGAGGGCGTCACGGCCTCCGACAATACGCGAGATGTAGACGAGGCAGGTGTGACGCGTCCATTGGAATACGGAGTGTAGCGCATCGAGTTTGATGGAGTAATGCGCCCGGACGAATGAGGAGTAACGCGACCACCACTCGAAGACGCGACGCTTGAAGGACGCGACATGGCACCAACACCTACAGTAGGAGCAGACAATTTTGCAGCAGCTACAAATACGCCGCACTTCGATGGGCACACGAAATAATTTTTTCTGGGCAACGGGAAGTTCAGCGCTCGTGCCTGGAAACTTCGAAAGCGAAACGTCCAGAGGAAGCAGCGCAAAAGCTGCACACTGTGAGGAACTCGCATTTGGCCCACGGAAGCGGAGTGAGCATGTCAAGACATGACGAAGACGGGTTGCGAAAGTGGAAAAACGGCGCTCGATAGAAGGCGACTCACCCATCAACGCTTCCATCATTCTTTCCCTTCCCAGCGAACCCACCACCAAGCTCTACACCTGCCCATTGACCGGCCTTTCCTTCAATTTCCCCCAGATATCGGAGGGTCCCCTCGAACCCGAGACTCTCGATCCTGACATTGTCCCCAACTTCGAACGACTTACCCACACGGCTCGAGCTTCGTATGAAAGTATCAGACTGGCGGCTAGGTGGGCGAACCGAAGGTGTTTTGGTGCGGGGCATATGGGCAGGTCGTGCTGGAGTAGCCCCAGCGTTCGAGGTAGAGGATGCAGCCGAGGATGGTCTTCCCGCAACGGAGCGACGGCCAGAGTGTGGAGGAAAAGAGATTGGCGCCTTTGGAGATAAATTTCCCGGTTCACTGATGCGGCCAGTTCTGTGTAGAGCAGGATCATTTGCCTTGATCGCATCGGCAAAGGCACGGGACATGGAGCTCATGGAGTCTGAGTCTTGAATTGGAAGACCAGGTTGCTGAGAGGCGACAGAGGTAGAACGTAAGCGCCCAGGAGTAGGTATACTACTTGTCTTGCCTGGGGTAGGTATCGCAGATTGTCGTAGTTTTCCAGGAGTTGCCGACATGGTCCGGGGGTATATGGCAAAGTAACTAATCTCAGTCGAGTTGGTCGCCCGCTTACCGTTCAGGGGGTAGACTACATCACATGATGCGCGCGAGTTGCCACAACCGCGTCCCTGACCGCGTTGCATTCATAATCACGTTCCTGATCAGGACAAGCGCCTGTGATACACACACATCATGTCCTAACGAGCTCTGACTTTCCTACAATTACTTTTCCCCGGTCTGCCCGTCAGAGGAGGAGGACGCCTCCTCGAAACCTCGATGGGACCCTGCTGTCCAATCCGACACCTCCAATTTCTCGTTCCGAATTGTTGCTATGGGTAGGCTATGCTTAGAGAACGAAACACGCCGAGTCAGGACAGTCATCCATACCTCCTGCATCGACCTCATATCCTGCTTGTGTCAAGCTCCGCACAAGTTCTGCTTTGGAGCCAACCTTGGTGTTCCTGCCTAAAACGCATCCTTCCAGTTTCGCACTGATAATAGGTTGGTGTGTGTCTCGGAAGTGCAGGGCAGAGAACCTTTACCCATCTGCGATGACACAGTGGTCCAACAGCACGCACCCAACGACACGCGCCATCTTGCCGATCACACAGTGCCGCCCGATAACAGAGCGCTTAATCGTCGCTCGTTCCCCGATTTTCGTTGAACTTCCGATCATCGAATCTGACGAGATTTGAGACTTCGCATCGATAAGACCTCGGTTCTCCGGATCTATGGGCAGCGTATAGTTTGTTCTTGATAAGAACTTTATTGCGATCAACTTCTGTCCACTAGTCAAATTCAAGAGCAGGCGTACTTGTCGGTTTACCGCCAATAGAGTTGCAATATTGTTTACCCTCCCTGCAAACCCGGTTTCATGTATGATAACTCCAATTCTTAAGCTCGCTTGTGGTTCACCGTATACTCCTGGGTGTACAGGGGATGATGGAACGGAAAGTGGAGCAGGCTTAAACGGTGGCGAGCCAGAAACCCTCGACGACGAATCTTGTATAAGGCTCGAGCCGCCGAATAGAGTGGAATGGCGGAGTGCCAGGGTATGCGCCTCGTTAACCGGGATTGACCTTAGCACTGATGGGAAGATAGTCAATCCATCATCCCAGCGATAGCCAGGGATGACTACCTCGTCCATATTTTTCCTGCTTCGTCTTTTGGTGTTGAATTTTGCATAACCATGGCAGGAACTCTTCTCGGAAGGAGTGAAATGTAGACTTCAGGTGAAGGGCATCAAGGACAGATTGGTTGCAGACATATACATGAGAATCTATATATTGAGACGATAGGGACGCGATGGGATATCTTCAAAACTGAAGTCAGTTGATCATTCCGCCCCCAGAGAAAAACAGACCGAGAAAGCAACGACATTCGAATTTCAAGCTCTTCGGGATTGCGATCACGATCATCTGGTGTATCAATATGGAGAAGTGTGCCAGAGCTTTTGTCCCATATAATTGGCACATGGGAACCTGTCGGGCCCCATTCGTCAGGCGTAGTGCTCTTGTCTACGCCATGGGCTTTCAGCCAACAAGATGTGACAATGGTACCGTCTACATTGGACTCGATACGGTACTTGTTCAGCATCAAAGTTAGGGATAAGTCCTCTGGGGGTATGAAATCGCATGGGAGTATAATAAAGTCCCGGTGTATGCGACTAGAGAAGTGTCTGAGCACCGCACAAGTCCCAGCAGGTTCATCCGGTGATTCGTCGTAGGTTTGAACATCCACGTGAAGAGACGGGTATGATGAGGAAGAGGTGTCGGAATGAATATGGTGAGAGATACTCGAACGATGTGCCGTTGGACAGATGAGCAACACCTCTATTCAGCTATGTTACAGAAAGACGAGAAAATTCGAGCCAGAGAACGTACCCGTGATACCTGAATGTTCGATCCATGTAAGAGGAAAATCTATGATCGGCCTATTTGCAACTAGAAGCAAAGCCTTTGGACACGGTTCGTCCCCATGATCACCAGTTAGGGGACTAAGCCTGAATAAGGCGGTTACACAGAACATTGAGAGAGGATAGCCAGGACCAACTCATTTCCAAATCCTGCGAGCACAACAGCGAGAAATTCGCGAGATATCAACTTGGCGTTGGGTTCTTCGAATTCCATCATGATGCCGCGCGTGAACTGCGACGAGGGAGTCAGGACCTCTTGCGCGCCGGTCCGGGCTTACCCGTGAAGACAACGCACTCCCATCTTCTTGTTCAAGTTCTGTTAACTGTTAACATCTCTCCTCTTAGCCCCTTGTCTCATCATACCGATAAATCTGCTCTTGTTCATGACATCCTGGCTTACAACGAAATTATGACCCAACCCTCTGTACATGAGCTCTACCAGCGCCTGGAGACAGTTGGAAAAGGTTCATATGGCTCCGTTCATAAAGGGATCCATCGCGCTACCGGAAACGTAGTTGCTCTCAAGATCATTGACCTCGATGCGGATGATGGCGATGATGTTGACAGCATTCAAGGCGAGGTCACCCTCCTTACGCAGCTTCGTGACGGTCCAAATATTACGAAATACTACGGCTGCCACCTTGATGGGCCTCGGGTGTGGATTGTGATGGAATTCGCTGAAGGTGGAAGTGTGTACAGTCTTATGCAAGCTTCTCCCAACAACTGCTTAGAGGAGAAGTATGTCGTCGTCATTGTGCGCGAAGTTCTCATTGGTCTCAACTATCTGCACAAGTCCAATGTCATCCATCGGGACATCAAAGCAGCCAATGTCCTTGTCACCGCGTCTGGGAAGGTCATTATCTGTGACTTCGGCGTTTCAGCACTCTTGGCGACAACCAACAGTAAACGGAACACTTTCATTGGTACGCCGTATTGGATGGCTCCCGAGGTCGCTCAACCCGTTCCCGCATATGATACGAAGGCAGATATCTGGAGTCTGGGAATCATGATCTATGAAATGACCAAAGGCAGTCCTCCACACTTCCGTGTGGCCCACTTGAAAGTGATTCAGATGATTCCGAAGGTCAAACCCCCGAGATTGGCTGAAAATGAAGGAAGCAAAGACCTCCGCGACTTCATTCATTTCACCCTTACCGAATTACCTTCCGATGTCTGTCTGCCGATGATATGTTTGGGATCTCTTCACTGACACTTTGCAGCGTCTAACCGCAGAAGACCTTTTGAAGACAAAATGGATTAAGAATGCTTCGAGAACTCCGACCACTATACTGAAAGACCTCCTCCTTCGATATGATGCTTGGGTGAAAACCGGCTCCAAGCCCTCAGACCTCTCGGAACCTCTGCCTTGGGAAAGGGAGAGCGAGTGAGCGCTAATTTTTCTCTCTCTGGCTCATGTGAACGAAGACTGACCCATTCGGCAACAGCTCCGACAAGTCAGAGTTCGATGAGAATCCCTGGGAATTCGATACCGTGCGCGGGCGCTCCTTTGATACTTCAAAGTTGGAATCTTCTCAACTCACTTCGAACGAGGATCACGCCTTTAACACCGTCCGGCCACAACCATCCAAGCTACCTACGTCTCTACGCCACATCTTCGACAGTGGTTCAATAAGCGCTCCAGATCCTTTCCGCATTCCCGGGTTCAGCACAACTAGCAAGGATGTATTTTCCAGTGCCCCTTCTTCACCTCTTCTTCCACCTTCTCCCGCATTGGCACTTCCTGCGCCACGCGATCGAACGGCGAGACGGGCTTTGCTACTAGAGAGCAATTCCGAGGACGGGCCAAATCTAAGTACTGCTGAGTTTGCATTCCCTCCTCGTACTCTCACCAGGGGTGCGAAGACAAAGGTGGGCAATGGTTTACCCTTTTCCGATGATCAAAGAAACTTGTCGTCGCATCCTGGGGATGCGGAGAAGCCCTCCATTGTTCATAGTTCCTCACCATCTGAGGCCACGACGAGCGGGACTAGCACCCCGACTTCTGCTTTCGTTGCATCGAAACACCAAGGGCGTCGTGATGTGCGTTTGGAATCAGATGGTCCGGGTTCAGAGGTCCCCCTCCAAGGACCAAGCCATGAGGCGAATCTCTTAGCTGCAAAAGATGAAAGCCTATTGGCGGATGCCCGGTCGGTGCCGGCGACCACGAGGCCAAGTCCTGCTTCTCGGACTCAAAGCACCGCCCAGGGGCTTCCACCGCACCCAGGCATTGATCAAAACCCACCCTTACCGTCCGATTTCCGCTTCCCCGAATATATTTCGTCATCTGATTCAAACCAAACAACATCCCATGGTTCCGTGTTTCGACCTGGCGTGCGGATATCACCAACAAGAGGCAGCTCATCAAGCACCCAAGGTTCTCTTCATAGTTCTACACACTCTCTCGATGCCCGAATTTCCGCTGGTTACCCCCGGCGACCATCTCCACCCAGTTTGACCCCCCCAGCCATGATAAGATCTCGTTCTGCGACGCCTGGCGATGAGTCACCTCACGATTCTCATGCTGGACCATTCTCTAACGGACTCAAGCGACGGCCCAGCCTTCATAGACTTGCTTCGCTCGCAGTTATAGAAACGCCTACCACTGCCCCGTCGACGAAATCACTCGCAAAGCCTGTAAGAGGTCGGAACGGTAACTCTGCAGGCGGAGTTGGCGATTTTTCCGGTGTCCCCGGTCTCAAGGACGTGCTGAAGGTTAATTCCTCACTCCGTTCCCTCTTTATGTTGACGAATGTCATTGTCAGGCCCCCGCACTCACATCTGAGCACCAACTCGGAATGTCCGATCTTTTACCTCCCTCCCCAACTTCGCTGCATACAAATCTGAAACCATTCACTCCTTCCCCAAGTCACCTGAGCTCCTCCTTTGTTCCTTCTGACAGTGTCCATTCCCCGGGTGCAAATTCTTCGCTCTCATCTTTTGCCAATCCCGATAAATCCAACACTATGCCCAGAGTTTTGCCTAGTCCAGATCTCCACACCACCTTACCGCCCTCAATATCTGTTTCTTTGTCTCCGGTCGCACATCGACGTGACATGTTCCTATCCTCAAGCTACCCTCCGTTGCCGCCAATCCGAAAGCTGGACTTTGGCGAGCTCATGGCTTCTCATGAGGAAACCCACGCCGAGCTTGAACGGATCGTCGACGACCTAATGCAATGGTTATCGATTGCGGAATGGGGATTGACTCGACTCTTGGAGAAGCCCAGTGAGGACAGAATAGACGAAGAAACAGAAGACGTAGATAATGGTACTGACATTGGAGAAACGCAAAACCTTCATGACGATAAGAGCCTGCAGGCACTGGTTACTCACTAACAAAAGAACGTTTTCGTTTTACCACGTGCACCTTATGTACCGTCCATATACTGTACCCCGTTCACTCGCGCGCGATGGACAGCTACCCTAGTTACACGCATCATCGATAATATTGTCAGGTTTCGCCACTCGGGCATGACTGGTGTAACCGAATCTACGCATGAGTACCAAGTTACTCTACGAGATATATCCCATTTCCATCAGATAATTCGTGATTATCTGAACTGCCTCTTTCACATCACACTCGGTAGTCTTGATGTGCAATTCTGCATTGAGCGGCGGCTCGTACGGCGCAGAGATCCCAGTAAACTCTGAACATTCGGATATGTAATTAATCCATCCAAGGACGACCACTGCTTTCCATACCTTTGATCTCGCCAGCTCTTGCTTTCTTATAAAGTCCCTTCGGATCACGCTCTTCGGCAACTTCGAGAGGTACATCAACGAAGACCTCGATGAAGTTCAAACCGGCTTCCTCGTGGATCTTGCGAGCCAGGGCACGATCGGCACGGTAAGGCGAGATGAACGCGGTCAGCGTGATGCAAGTAGCGTCTGCGAATAGGCGAGAGACCTGGGCTTGCGGCACTCGTCAGAAGGACTTTATTGCGAGACCACACACGGAGGAGATCGAGCGGAGAAGCAGCAGCGCACCTCGCCGATCCTACGGATGTTTTCATTGCGGGACCTCTCGTCAAAGCCAAGGTCCTTGTTCAGGCCAAAGCGGATGTTATCGCCGTCCAATCTGTACGTAAATTTGTGAAGATGGAGTAGATGCTGCTCGAGAGCACATGCAATTGTAGACTGTTTTGTGATAGGTAGTGAGAGACGGCACAATACACAGTGTTGCATTTGATGAACCTTTCCGCTAGCACTGAGTCCGGTCAGCCAGATTGTAATACCCCTCTGCCGCAGGAGGGCCACTCTTTCTGAGGCGTCGACGGATCCTGTGTGGGTCGTGAATGATGGCGCACCCATCAGAA
>QFDW01015834.1:0-10031 GCA_003315895.1 Lactifluus rugatus
TTGACGGTGGCAACTCTCACTACCCGGATAGCATCCGCCGTGTTCAGGAACTCGAGGCAAAGGGTTTGCTTTTCGTTGGTTCTGGTGTCTCTGGCGGCGAGGAAGGCGCCCGTCATGGCCCCTCACTCATGCCCGGTGGTTCCCCCGATGCTTGGCCTGCAATCAAAGAGATTTTCCAGAAAACCGCTGCTCAAGTTCGTGGCGAACCCTGTGCTGACTGGATGGGTGAGTCTGGCGCCGGCCACTACGTCAAGATGGTGCACAATGGTATGCATCCAATCTTCATATTAGCTCGCGTGCATATAATCTCCATTTAAGGTATTGAATATGGCGACATGCAGCTCATTGCTGAGGCATATGATATTTTGAAGCGCGGTCTTGGACTTCCCGAGGACGAGATTGCCGACATATTCGAGAGGTGGAATAAGGGTGTCCTCGACTCGTTTCTAATCGAGATCACCTACAATATCCTCCGCTTCAAGGATGATGACGGAGAGCCTCTTGTTACTAAGATTCTCGACAAGGCTGGCCAGAAAGGTACTGGCAAGTGGACTGCTATCAATGCCCTCGATGCTGGAACGCCAGGTACGACGTCCTCAGCCTCAATAGTTTGTTAGGTTATACTGACAGATTGTTCTAGTCACACTTATTGGCGAAGCCGTATTCGCCCGTACGTTATCCGCCATCAAAGCTGAGCGTACCCGCGCCAGCAGGGTTATTGCCGGCCCTGAGAAAGAGGCATTCCGCGGCGACAAGAAGCAGTTCATCGATGACCTGGAGCAGGCTTTATACGCCTCAAAGATCATCTCTTACACACAAGGCTTCATGCTCATGCGTGAGACTGCTAAAGAGCTGGGTTGGCATCTAAACTACGCAGGTATCGCCCGTATCTGGCGCGGCGGTTGTATCATCAAAGTGAGGACAGGGCGACCCTCACTGCTGGTCCTTGCTTTATTCATCGCTTACGTTGACTAGTCCGTCTTCCTCGGCGACATCACTTCCGCTTACGAGAAGAACTCGAATCTCGAGTCTCTACTCTTTGACGGCTTTTTCAACAAGGGTAATGCCCTACACTATACCAGTTGACCCGGCGCTGACATGGATTTTCAGCCGTCCACAAAGCACAGCCAGGCTGGCGACGTGTCATTGCACAGGCCGTCCTCTGGGGTATCCCCACCCCTGCATTCAGCACAGCACTTGCCTTCTTCGACGGCTACCGCAGTGAAGTAGTCCCAGCCAACCTCCTTCAGGCACAGCGTGATTACTTTGGCGCGCACACATTCCGTGTCCTCTCAGGCAAGGAGAACGCGAGGCTCAGGGCAGGCGAAGACATCCGTTAGTGACCTTTTCGCTCTTGTGATTTTTCTCACCTTATCTGCCGGCTGCAGACGTCAACTGGACTGGGCGTGGTGGGAATGTCTCTTCTTCGAGTTACAACGCGTGATTATTTGTGGGCGTGTGAAATACTGTCGAGACACGGTACTGGTACGTTGGGTTAATGTATTTCTCAGGCGCGCCTGTCTCATCCGTGGGACACGGTTGCAGAAGAAAAGCAGTAGATTCATTGTATCATGAGGTCCTGTAATTGTTTCTTTAAAAATGTAACATGAAGTCTTGTTTCTCACAGATGATCCACGACTGTCTTCGAATTGAGTCCGGCGTTCCCTTGATACCGAACATCTGACGGCACTCGCGTGGGTATGCTCCTGAGAAAATTCTCGACTCGGTGTGCATGGGGTTCACTGTTGAGGCTTACGCAAGGTTATAGATCCGTGTGAGAACGAAAGCTTATGTGTGAACATCGCAAGTCGTCACACCGATGGGAAGTATGCAGCGGTCCACTGGGAAATCGGATACCTTCGCGCAACGACATCACGTGGTTTCCATTTTACGATAGTTATGGAAGAGTGGGAGGGACACCACCAGAGAAGCGACTCCCGAGCACCGAGTCGCCTCAAGATGATCATGCTTGTCTCGATGGAGTTTAGAATCGCCTCGTATTCTCGTTGACTCGCCCGGTCTGAGGCTTGATCACAGACATGGACGAAACGAGACACCTCGGGCCCTACTTACGGCGGACCGTGACGTGAAGGAGGAAGGACCATAATTCAACTGCATTAGCATGCCGATAGATTCCTAAATGTCCCAATGTCAGCCTGCGCGCGAGGGCAGATGGACATCAATATAAACTTACTGGTCTCAGTAGCATCAGCACTTCCGCCCGGGCCTAGAAGAGCTCTCAGTGCTCACTCTCCATAGATTCCGAGTGAATGCCACAACAGACGCCGGATCAGAGTTGATGAGGGAACCGGCAAACATAACGTCCCTGGGTAGCTCACAGAAGCACCAAGCCCAACCCAGCGATCTGAGCCGAGCCCAATGCCGTGGGACTCCTCCATCATGGCTGGCGGAACGTGTACAGGGACCAGTTGAATAGTATCGTATCCTCTTGAGAAGTAGTGTATAACCTATAACTATCCTACACGGTACTTGTAGCTAGTCGTCTTGAATGGTGCCATCAATTACATAGAGGACTCCATTGACTGCCTTTAAGATGGCGTTTTCAATTTCTATAAGATGATCAAGTTGAGAGACACACCTCTTTCTTATTCATAACCTGGAGTTTACCATCGACTAAAACTCGTTTCCATTCTGGCATACTGGTGTCTCCACTTGTCTCCTCAAATGTGACTGTCTTTCCCTCCACCAGCGTCGGGTACGTGTGGTATGGAAGTGAAATATGGGACTGCTTGGACCCAGCACATGTGGGTCGAGTGCTTATGGATAAAAACAAATCCACGCACCGGGATGATGTGGAGAGACACCCAGCGCTCGACGTTCTTTTCTGACCGCTCTTCCAACTCCTGCTCTGTCAGCTCGATGGTGTCTTCTATCTGACTCGGCACTTGGTGACTTTTGCAAATAATGCTCAGCACCATTGAAAACAGCTATCTGACTGCGAGAACTCACGGTTTCTTCTCCAATGCCATCACAGCTTTGTTTGTAGGAACCAACACAGTGATGTTCGAATTCACATTCATAAATAGGCGAACCAATTCGATTTCTCGGACGTATGAGAAGAATATTGAGGTGTTTGGCTCAACAGTGAGGAGATCGAAGAGGGTCTGCTGGCCGTGTGAGGTGTGACGTCCAACATCCATTAAGACGCCGGGAATAACAATCTGGTCCGCAGCAATTACTACGTGGATACCCAGAATGACGGAGACGAGAGGATATAACAACGTGGCGAAGCACTTCATGGTGATGTTACTGTATATGAGAAGGGGTGGACGGCTTTCTCGGCCCGTTAGCTGCCCAGATGATGTTCGTCCGCTTTGGCAGTTTTCTAGTGTGATCCATGTGTGGCATTGTCTTCGTAGCGGAATGGCACGCGGGCACTGCTAGCCATTGCAGTCGTACACACGATGACCCATTTATCGAATGTATCGCACGATTACAAGCTGCGAACGCAGCAAGAGGCTAGTTCGCCCTTACCTTCACCTCGAATAAAATTCATGGGGGGCCTATATACCCACGCAGGTCCAGACGCACAACGCAAGCATCAAATAACTTTACAAAGCGACGGCGAAGCGACTATTCATCTCGACTTCTTTGCTTCTTTGCTTCACCTTCGCGGAGATGTGCCCGTAGCCCAGCCTCACGTACATGAGATCGGCGATATCCTTTGCTGGAATGGCGAGGTCTGACACATTCATCATCTACCTGGACCCACTACATCATGCTCATCTCTTTGGCAAGATTTTTGAAGGACTGGATGTACGTCCCCGCGCTTTGTATTTCCAGATCAGACCAGTCATTGCAAGCTAAGGTTCCTCCGGAACAGAATGATGGTTCCAAGCTCTCCACCACCATGAGCAGGCTTGAGGATACCTCTGCTGTCGTTCAACTACTTGGTACTCTTGAGGGACCGTAAGGAACTTGAGATCAATACCGGCCACACTTTCACCAACCCATCATTCGCAGGTATGCCTTCGTCTACTACCATGTAGGTTTTCCCGAGAGGACGAAGGGATATATCCTCATTCATTTATCAGCACCAATCTAAGAGACTTTTCTTCGCGCGGGACCCTCTTGGCCGTAGATCCCTCCTCGTGCACTGGCCCAGCCGCGACTTGCCGTACTTGCTCTTAACTTCGGTATCCGTTGGGGCAAACGATAGCTATGACCTCGCTGAGCTCTCAACGGAACACATCTATGCTCTCAAACTGGACAGTCTCGGCGACGACCTGGCCGCGTCCTTTGATACTTCTCTGGAGCGTCTAACCCGCCTCGCATCGAGTAGCGGTACCTCTTTGCACGCACCATTTGTGCGTCATTTTCTCTTTTTAGGTCTTTCGTCGTCTAATCGAGATGCACTCTCCCTCTGATAGGCATTACCTAAACGGGTAAATCAAGCGTTGCCACCCATAGACACTGATCTTCCTCAATTACAATCGCTAGACAGCGTTCCTGAACATATTTCATCGGCTGTGGACAGTTTGATATTTCACCTGGACCGTAGCGTCGCTCTCCGAGTCAGCAACGTACCTCAACGAAGTCTAGCATTGCCGTCACCGGAGGGTGAGACACCTGCGAGATCCAACCCCGCTCGCGTGGCTGTCCTATTCAGCGGTGGAATTGATTCTACTACATGCGCCTTTTTGGCTCATCGGTAAGTTGGCGAGCCCGGCTCGCGCAACATGAAGTCTCACAACGATAGGCACATACCACTGGATGAGCCGATAGATTTGCTTAACATCGCTTTTGAGAACCCTCGGAAGATACGTGTCCAGGTAGACGGCAACATAGGCGGCATCAATAGAAAAAAGCAAAAGTCAAAGGCCCTACAGGATGCTAAGTGCACGGAAGGCCAGTTATCAGGACGGCATGACCCAGACTATCTTGTTCCAGATAGGTTTGCTGGTCTGAGCGAGCTAGAGGAGCTACGGAGGCTATGTCCGGGTCGGCAGTGGAACTTTGTAAGTTTCCATGGTCGTATGCGCATGTGTAGCTTTAACTTGGGGATTTCAGGTTGAAATTGATGTACCATACGCAGAATATCAAGCTGCCCAGCCAACTGTGAGATCCATCATGTGGCCTTGCCAGACAGTCATGGACTTGGTTAGTTGTGTAATTCCACAACCATCATTTCTCCTGACTCATCACTATGTGTATGGGATAGAGCCTTGCAATGGCTCTGTATTTCGCGGCACGCGGAGTCGGAGTAGTGAGAAGCAGCCCCACCGCTCATCCGGAGCATTATATTAGTACCGCTTGTGTGTTACTCAACGGGCTCGGCTCTGATGAACTCTTGGGTGGATACGGTCGACATCGTACGGCTTACAATACAGGCGGCTGGCAGGCCGTCGTCAATGAAGTAAGTTACACAAGGAAACTGTTAGTGTACACCTGACTGTATCTCGCATGGTCAGCTCCAACTCGAGATGGATCGCATCCCCACGCGCAATCTCGGCCGTGACGATCGCGTGATCTCCGCACACGGAAAAGAGACTCGGCACCCGTTCCTCTCTCTCAATGTCGTGAACTTCCTTGTCGGGCTTCCGGTGCACGTCAAGACGGATCCGCGCCTCGAGGTCGGGATAGGAGACAAGATGCTCCTCAGGCTCGCGGCGCGAAAGATGGGACTCGTAGAGGCGAGCACGAGGAAGAAGCGGGCGATGCAGTTTGGCAGTCATGCAGCAAGGATGGAAATGGGCGTTGCAGACGGAGGAGGTGCATTATCGGTGCTATAGTTTTAAAAGAATGAATATCGCGGGCAGATATCTCCACCAGTCGTGTAGGGAATCGGTCACGTGTATGTGGGAAAGCACATGACCTGCCGCGGAGCGGCTGACAAGCATTTGCATTGTTCTAAAGAGACAACTCCATGGCAGCAGCTCGTATAGCAGGTATGTGCCTATGTTGTTCGCTTTTTTCTCATAGCCAAACTTCTCCCTCTCGCCAGTACCCCTGGCTATTGGGTTGGGATTGTTACAATCTAGTTTGTACGATGTGCCTGGTGGATTCAAGGCTGTCATGTTCGACAGATTCTCTGGTGTGAAAAATGAGGTATGGTTTCAACCCTTGGTGGTGCGGGACGTGAGCGGGCTGAAAGGTTGAGCTCAGGCCACCGGAGAAGGAACGCACTTCTTGGTTCCATGGCTGCAACGTGCCATTTTGTACGACTGCCGTATCAAGCCCCGGGTAAGTTTCACCTCAACCAGACATCGTACGGGCAAGTTTGAACGTTGCGGACAGAATATAAATACGACTACGGGGTCGAAGGACCTTCAGATGGTTTCCATTACCCTTCGTGTGCTTTCACGCCCGGACACAAACCATCTTCCCAAAATTTACCAGTCACTCGGTCTGGACTACGATGAGAGGGTTCTACCCTCCATCGGTAATGAGGTTTTGAAGAGCATCGTAGCTCAATTCGATGCTGCAGAGCTAATTACCCAGCGTGAAGTGGTGGGTTAATTCCATATTTGCAGTCGTATGTGAAGAATAATCAAGCTGGTAGGTCTCTTCACGCATTCGTGAGGATCTACTTGCGCGTGCCGGGGAGTTCCACATCAAGCTCGAAGATGTGTCTATCACACATCTCACATTTGGAAAGGTATGAACTATCGATTTTTCTGTGTGAAAAGAAAGCCGATCACTACTCGCACTAGGAATTTACGCAAGCTGTGGAGGCGAAACAGATCGCCCAACAGGGTACGTGTCGGTCGATGCATTCAACGAATCCTTGCACTTATACACGACTCGCAGATGCGGAGCGCGCAAAGTTTATCGTTGAAATGGTAGGTAGAATGTATAGGATGCTAAGATGGATAGACTAGCTAACATTCCGACAGGCAGAGCAAGAGAGGCAAGCAGCGGTCATCAGAGCCGAAGGAGAAGCCGAGGCTGCTGCGACGATATCACGGGCACTAGACAAAGCTGGGGAAGCGTTCGTAGCGTTGAGGAAAATAGAGGCAGCCAAGGCGATTGTTCAGTCATTGTCAACGAATCGGAACGTGACATACGTTCCAAGCTCTGGGGGAAACGTGTTGCTCAATTTGCCAGTTGACCAATCAAGATAAATATTAGATAACCATTTACGGAGTTTCGGAGATAGCCGCGACTGAAATAAAATAAATAAATACGAAAAAATGATTTGTACATCGCATCTCTTCGGTCATCATCGTCGTCGTCGTCAACTGAACGGTCGAGTCGTGAGTGGGTCTCGTTTCTCTGTCTCTCTCTGTCTCTCTCTGTTCTCTGTCTCTCTATTCCTCTCTATCTCTTTGTTTCTCTTTCATCCTCTCTTCTCTACTTTTTCCTCATCAACCCTCGCTTCATTTTTCGAGTCTCTTTTCATCCTCCGCTCGTCGTGAGTCCTCCTTTCCTCCATTCGTTCATTTTGACCGTCTGATTGTATTACAATGTAGATCTCTTTCTATTATACTGTAAAGTATGAACTCGATGGGTAGCATAGCTCCGGCAGAGGCACCAGTGCGTATTACTTCATTTCTCGTTTCCCCTCTCAATCTCACCTCTCCCTCGTAATCTCCGTTAGAAAAGAGCCCACCTCTACGTGGGCAATCTGAGCCCACGCGTGACTGAGTACATGCTCACAGAGATATTTGCTGTAGCTGGTCCTGTTCAGCATGTCAAAATCATCCCAGACCGTAACTACCAACACGGCGGTCTCAACTATGGTTTCGTCGAGTACATGGACATGCGTGCCGCCGAGACTGCTCTTCAGACCCTCAATGGCCGCAAGATCTTTGACACCGAGATCCGCGTCAACTGGGCATACCAGGGCCAGCAGAACAAGGAAGACACTTCGAACCACTTCCACGTTTTTGTTGGCGACCTCTCTCCAGAGGTCAACGATGATGTCCTGGCTAAGGCGTTTTCAGCCTTCGGTACCCTATCTGATGCTCGTGTTATGTGGGATATGAACTCTGGAAAGTCGCGTGGTTATGGTTTTTTGGCGTTTCGTGACAAGACCGACGCTGAGCAAGCCATTGCCACTATGAATGGCGAGTGGCTTGGTTCCCGCGCTATTCGTGTCAACTGGGCCAATCAGAAGACTCAGGGAGCTCCGGCCTCCACCTCGGCTGGCTCTCCTATGGGCGGCGGCGGCACTGCACCTGCTCCCATGAATTTCCTGGGTGGTCCCCTCTCGTACGAGACGGTTGTGCAACAGACGCCCGCGTTCAACACGACCGTCTACGTCGGAAACCTCGTACCCTATTGCACGCAGGCAGATCTCATTCCGCTCTTCCAATCCATTGGATACCTTTCCGAGATCCGTATGCAGGCTGATCGCGGCTTTGCGTTTGTCAAGCTGGACACTCATGAGCATGCTGCCATGGCCATTGTTCAGCTTCAGGGTCAGATGGTCCACGGACGGCCGATCAAGTGCAGTTGGGGGAAGGATAGGGCAGATGGTGGCGGAATGCAAACAGGGGCTCTGAGTCCCACGCCCAGTGCAACGCCGTATGGAAATATGGTATGCGATGAGCGTTCTCCGCCTGATTTTGTTCAAGCTCATGTCGTTTCAGCCCATGTACGGCATACCCCAGCCTAATACATATGGGCAGTACGGCTTCGGTGCGTACCCTGCAAGTCCTGGTGGCGCAGCACCTGGAATACCCCAACCCGCTACGGGAGCGACGGCCGGCCAGACCGCGCCAGGTACGGATGTTGGTGCCGTAGGCCAGGCTCCACAGGCTCAGTGGGCGAACGACCCGAATTCATACTACTCAAATTACTGGGGTGGTAGGTGTTTAACCAACAAACTGTCTCTTATTCCCTAGAATCTAACAATACCTGTTTACTTTCGTGTAGGATACTATACGCAGCAGGCTGCCGCTGGGCAACAAGGCGCCACCGACCAGCCAGGCCACTGATTTGCTCACTCTCGGATGGTGTCCCTTACTCCACCGTCACATTATTTCGGCTTTATTTGTCGATCTGTTGTGCAATCCCTTAATGCAATGATTCTGTGTAAATTCCAACCCGTAGCTGCACGTTGCTGTCTAACTTCAGTGGTGGTTCCTTTCCCTTTTCCTCTTCCTTTTTGTTTTATTTTCTTTACTTCCGAAAAGTCCTTTGGTTGCCTGTCGTCTTTATCCATGTGTTTCGTACCCGCTAACATAAACGATGAATCAACTTGTTTCCTGTCATCGGGTGCTCCTCTTCAGGCCTTTTCAATAGAGCTAGTCTTAGTAGATTAAAAAAAAACGAAACTGTGTTATTATCATGCGAGTGTAGGCAGCGTGGTGTGAGTATGTAGCTTTATTAATCCGAATCCGACACTGCAACGGCTTCTCCGCTGTTAGCGTCTCCGCCATCTCCGCCATTGTCTATAGGTGCGCTTGTTAGCCATTTCAAGTTCCAACAACCTGCTGTAGATACACACCGGATGCGGCGTTGACTAAGCCACCAGGTTTATGACCATTACCAGGCCTTCTACCTCTGACGGACCCACCCGATGCATCGCCTCCGGGACCTGAGTAAGCTTTTGCACCCTTACCATAGGCAATCGCTTTGCCCGAGCTAGCGTCGCCACCGTTGCCGCCATTACCTGACAAGTTTATCAGGGGTAATCTCATGATGAAATGTATGATACGAACCAGAGAAGAGGTTGATAAGGCCGCCTCCACTGTATACGTCTCCTCCGGCAGCATTCCCACCAGCACCAGAATAAGCTGCGGGTCCAGAGTCACCTTCATGGACGCCATCTTGGAGAGGATCGTCAGCAGCAGTTTCTGCAATCATACATATGTGCTCACCTCTTTTCCGGGGCCTGTATCGCCCGCCGGTCTCGCCTGCAGACCCCCCGGGTGCATCGCCACCAGGGCCGGAATATGCTGATGCTTCGGGCCCAATGGCGAATGCATCTCCAGAATGTGCGTCGCCTCCGTCACCGCCGTTTCCTGCGTTAAAAAAGTTCTCAATTCACCGGACATGAGTGGTATCCAATATACGTACCAGATCCCACATTGACGAGGCCACTGTGGTGCCCTTCGTCTATC
>QFDW01016821.1:0-11816 GCA_003315895.1 Lactifluus rugatus
TTTGGTCGCGACCAATGAACAAACACAGAGCGAGTTGTCCAAGCGCACGATTGCGCTTCGTCGGGATTTACATAGAGAGGTCTCGAATGGTGCTCGCAGGGCACAGAAATTAAGTCATCGACTGTATCAAGAATTGTGATCTTCTGTATCTGCGTTGGTTTTTTGTCGTTGGTCAAATGCTTGTGGTCAATTTGGACTCTTGTCAATTCTGATTTGGTTTGTGATCTTGTGCGACACAGATCAAGCACCATGTCAGAGAACAACCACCAAGGTGTGAATCTAAATCCAACAAAGCAACGCGCCGAAGCTGAAACAGCTTCGTGTACCTTTTCTTGGCTTCATCAAAGTTACCATTTAGGTACCTTATTTGGTTGTCATACAGGATGCTGTATGCTACGGTGAAGTGCAAATTTGAGCGTATGAATACACCTCAAATACAGCGCAAGTCGGCATGATCACAGAGCTTGGTGCCATGAGAGAAGAAAACCGATACGCAGAACGCCAATTCAGGAACGACGGAATCAGGAAAGGTTACTGGCAAGCTCCTTTGTAAACTTCTCCTGCAAAGCGGACAGATAGGCCAGAAAATCTCGGTCTGGGAGTCTCGAATGTTCTAGGGCTTGCGTCAATGTCGTTCGTAGCTTGAATGGAGCTCGCATGTCAGAGAACAAGATCAATATGCCGCAGCTATACCTTTAGAACAGCTTTCCGTCGTCGTGCCACTTTGATGGATTCGCTGTTTCCTTCTTTTTGTGCTGATTCATCACTGAGACGTTGCGCGACTTCCCCAGCCTCTAGGAGCACGTCCTTTGGCAGGTCCGCTAAGCGTGCCAGTTGGAGACCTACATTTCAAAGGTCAGTCCCCTCAGACTAGCATGAATTACAATAACTTAAACCATAATGCTCCAATTCATCCACCAGGCCGTTCACTATCCTGAAGGAGATATAAGTTTGTCGCGGAAGGAGAAACTGCCCAATAGATACTTGTATGTGAACGTCATGCCAATGTTAGAACTTGAAAGTCGGGACCTCTGCTAAACATGAGAGCTGGCTTCATGGGTGCCTCAAGCCCAGCATACCTGAACGGATAAATGCAAGCTGGGGAGAGGTTAGTAAAGCCACAGCAACTTTAGAGCTGACGCATCTACTAGACAACTGTCGGTTGGCGGGACAGCGTAACTGAAAGTTCGTGAAAATGTCTGTAACGCTTGCATGGATCTGCGACTAAAGAGCCCAGAGCATTATCTTACGTAGCAAAGAAGGTGAAGCACTATAACATGTAAGTTGGCCTAGAGACTTCTATGCGCAGGACTCACTTTAAGTTTGATGAGTTCCTCAGCGATCGCATGGGAGATGCCTACACCTTCTTTGGGGGACGTGGCTCTACCCAACTCGTCAATCAGAATCAACGACTGCGAAGAAGCGAGGCCTAGGATCATCGCGGTCGACGCCATTTCATTGGCGAACGTGCTCAGGTTTTTCTCCATGTCGTCGTCATTTGAGAGACGGGTTAAGAGATTGTCGTGGACGCTGAACAGTGGCCATAAGTTGTAGCAACGAGAACTAGACAATGTACTCACCGAAAACTCGCGTACTCAGCGGGGACAAAACAACCACATTGCGCCATGAGGGCCAATAACCCGATCTGCCTAAGATAGGTGCTTTTCCCTGCGTAGGGTGACTACAGATGCGCAATCTCACCGACTGGAAACACACCAGACATGCTGTCAAGAGTCATGGCGTGTAAGAGACACGACGTATGGCCGATCTCATTACTCACTTCGGCCCTTGCAATACTTGGAACGCTGTGCAGTCGGAGCAATACACATCGTTAGGAACAAGCATTCCCACCGACTGCACATCCTCTAGAATAGGATGGCGCCCAGATTTTATCGCAAGTGTGCCAGTAAACTCAGGTCGGACTAGAGGGGTGATCAGGGTCAGATAGATATTCCGCGAAATGAGCTGTTACTGTAATTCTTCACTGCAGAGAAAACGATAAACGATAAATATAAATGATAATTGCCGGGGAGAACAGAACAGGACGAACTGATAGACACATGGGCAAATGACCACAGCATATCCAACATGGCTATCTAGATCCACAAGTCATGGCTCAGGGAACACCTTACCACACATAGAAAGAACCGACTGCTTCGGAGGCTTTATAAAGGGCGCTGATGTCCGTCAAGATCTCCGAAACAAGATCTTTGATAGTTCTGGAGCGTGTTGATCAGGAACGGGAGGATCAAAGAAAGGCTTTGGTTACGAATGGCTTAGAATGAGAGCTTCATCAAGGGCATCTTTCATTCTGGCGTTGCGCTTTTTCTGCGATTTGACTAATTTAGCTCATAAATGTTTAGACTTATGTTCGTCACTCACTAGCTCCATGCTAGTAAATAACCATTTCCCCCTCTGCATGGATTGGTTGATGAAACCCCAGGGTAGCCTCCCCTCGACAAGATCTCCTTTCTTGACGGAAAAAAGAAATCCCGACTCCTGGTATACAAGCTGTATGTGTAGGTCATGTTTCTCGTTGAGGCTGCGGTGCAACGCGTGAATGTCTCCAACGTTTTCCTTGTAGGTTTCACGGGCGACGTCGAGAAGGGGGTTACAATTCGCCTAAATCGACTGAATTAGGCTTCACGCATAGGGTCCAAACATAGTCACCTTCACGGCGTACACACGAGCGTTGGTGGCACCGATTCCTGTCTGGATCAAAACACGTTGGCCTGCCTCGGTCTGGTCTGAAAGAAATCTCACTTTTTGGAGCGATGCATCCTCGTTCAAACTCTCAGAAACGAACTGTTCAACTTTAGCTAGGCGATCATCGGAGAGCATCTGGCGAGAGCTGCCCAAATTGTGGACGGATGCAGGAGCTCACAACGCACATCACAAATAATTCGCAAGAGCTGGCTCTTCGATCCAATGAGAGCCTTCTCCAACGCTGGCAAGTGCCGCACGACGTCCCGCAGATTGAGCATCTGTGTCACCCGCGATGAGGCCGTACGTGCAGAACTCGTCTCACGAGTCTCGCTCGATGCCAGCTGTGCAGGGCTCAGAAAAGGTGAAGAGAGGGATGTAAAGCTCGCACGCACCGAGCTTATGAGTTTGTCGACGTCTACTTTACAGAGATGTTTGAAAGCATCCTTGACTTCTGTAAATCTATCCTCTGATTGGACCAATTCTGAAATGATTGAACGAAGTTAGGATGGATCAACAGGGGCGAAGTACCTCCAACAACATCCAGCCGTGCTTCTAGGGCTGCTCCGACTGGGAAAAGGAGTCAACGATAGCGGCATACGGATGAGACCAAAGTTGAGACATGCCCGTAACCGGTGCTAGCAAAGTTGCTCGTAGGAGTCGTTTCCCCATCGCGGTGGAACAATGATTAAGAACACTGAGAGGAAGTGAACACCTCTCAACCAGAGACAGGGTTTCATACCCGAATAAAGAGTGGGGCGACTTTGCGTTGCCCATATTTTCAACAATTTCGAGGTTGCGTGCCGTTTCTGGATCAATCATCATCGTTCCCTCAACAGGGACAAAACGAACGCGCAGCGATCCGGCCGCAAACTGTGTATTGAGCTTAATTTCTGCGTATTTAAATACTGCTGAGGCAGCGGACAGAGCATAGTACCTGATCACGGGAGCATCAGGATGTGTAAAAATGACCAGATAAGCGTATGTATGCGTACTTCCTTGATACGGCTACAATCGTAGCCGCTCGTTCTTCATCTTGAACGCAAAGTTGAGACACGAAATCTAGGCCTTTTGACTTAGAGTGTGAGAACGGTTGGCTGGAGTAGAAGCGGGACATACCAGCATCTTCATTCCAGTATTTTCGCAGTACGGGTTCGACAGGAACCATGGGGAATTCATCATAAAGACACTGTACGAACAGGGACGTCGAGCTTGGCGTGTTTCCAGAAGACGGTCCCATGTTATCTTTCGAAGACAGAAAGGTGTCCGGGACTAGAATAAGGACAGGATTATGAAGGTGCATCTGATGGAGCGTCTTCACATATGTCTGGCAGTCAGCAAGCTGCGCCTGACCGTTAGTCCAAGTGTCCCACGTTGCACGGCTACAGGAACTACAACCTGAACCAACATGACACGACCAGTATCGCGGTCAAGAGCGGCCATGCCGACTTCTCGTGCGACACCGCGACCTTCCAGTAAAGCAATGATGAAGCTAGCCTCATATCGTGAAGTCGCCGCCGTGGTTGGAGCCTGCGCTGTGCATGGCCGGGAATACCCTGTGCGGGGGCAAGTAACAGACGTTGCATGGGAGTGCCCTGTCCAAGGTCGAGTGGCATTGTCCGAAAAGGTCCGCATGACAGAAATACTCTCGAATCGACTGTGGTGGACAAATGTTATCTCAACTTTAGATTTGACGCGAATTTGACGCGTTGTTGACGCTTGTGTACGCGTCTGTCCACGCGTCAGCGAGCTTACCTGTTACCCGCCAGTGTTCAGTATAGGAAATGGAGCTTCACGCAGTATAGAAAAACGATGTAGGAGCATATTCGGTATTGATGGTAACGCTACCCCGTCCACGAGTATCCCCACTTTTATCGTGAGTTCATAGAAATCAGATGAGTACTACCATACGATGTTCATCAAGTGCAAGCTAAGACAGGCACTGTGACTACAATGACCATTAGAGGCGTGCTGGTTTCGGAATGGTCTAGCTACCGTCGGCTCGCGCAGGTCCATTACGCTTTGTGGAAAGAACAGAATTTTGCGGGGGGGTAACATAGCATCCTAGAGAATGGCTCCAGACATATTCGTGGTTCAAAACCATGGTCAGTATCCGATAAGCCGCTGGTGACGCGTATGGCACGTTGGTACGGGGATCGAGGTAGCGCGCTGGGCGGCCCGTCACAGGACATAGCTGCACTGGTCGAGCTGATCACATAATCCCCTTTAGAGTAGAAATGCGATAGAGAGGGCACAGCTCACACATCGGTCGTCCTCTACTCACGTATACTTTGACATCCTCCCAATTTACGTGGTCACCGAACATCACTGACATGGTATCTTTCCACAGGGGCCGCGTCGTTGACTCATCCTGAGAGGTCTCATGGATCACGTAGTTCTTTGTTACGCTTTCCACATGCTCTGGTGAACAGGGCGGAGGAGATACATGTACGCCATCTGTGGGTTGTAGGGAGGCCAATTCTGCACCTAAACCCTTGGACACTGGGCATTCGGCGCCGTTTCCCTCATCTTCTAGAATAAGGATTCATGAATTCTTAGAAATCAAGCAATTTCAACATACCCGAGGGGCTTTGTATCTTAGGTGGCACAGGAACCACCTCATGGCGGCTGACCCATCTCAAAAGTGGGCCAGATATTGTTGTCCGAATTGCATGTGCCCGCTTCCTCTTTTCTTCCTCGATAAAAAGGTAGTTCCTATGCTCAACGATGTTGCCTTCTTCCATGTCCAATGCGCGCGCGATAAGTTCGTCCTGCGTTAGCGCACGTACTTTGAATTTCGACTTCTTCGGGACCAACTTGATATAACGATAAATGAATAAGTCCTTTCCCGTTGGCGTAACGAAGTAAACACACCTTCTTGTCCTCAGCATCTTTCTTCATTCGTTGTGCCGTGGCACTCGTGTTTAGAATAGTGTGCAAGCGTCGGCTTTGACGCTGTGCATTATTGATGACTTCACCAGTCTCTGCATCGATTGCGAGACCAAGGGACACGCGCCGCTTTTTCTTCGCCGCCACAGAAGAGGTCTCCTCTCCTGCATCGTCATAAATCTCTGGGTTGAAGGTCACCTTCTGACGGGCGTGAGCGACAGCAGCAGCTCTCTCAACGCGGGTTTGTGCTGTCTATAGTAGATAGTAACTCAAGGAGTCGAAGAAATACGAAGGGGATTCACCTTCTTTTCCTTACGTTCTTCAGCCCTTACTAACCTTTCTCCTGTGTCAGAGACTTGCTGTGCTGCCTCCGCCTCTTCATCTGTGCTTTCAAAATCAGACTCAAATACGTCCTCCTCGTCTGCCCAGATGCGTCAGAAAAACTGTGTAATGAGAATACGATACAGACCTCTAACAACGACAAAATCCTTGTCATCCACTTCGTCTTTCACGTCCTCTACGTTGAGCTCCGCGAGCGCCGCCTCCATGCTGTCAATGCGTTCAAGGAGTTCTCAAAAGGACTGGGATAGCTGCGCGCACCGGTTACCCGCAGTGCTACGGCGAGGACGACGTCGAACTAGAGTCTCATCTTCACTCATGTTTGTGTAAATGGTATCAAGAGTGCGGGACATGGACGAACGGAACGGAAAGAGCACAACAAGATCAAACAACGGAAGTCGGAGTCGTCGATTGGTGCATGGCTGTCACCCTTGCCTACCAATGCCCAAGCCGCTTCCAGGGCGTTCTCGCCTCTCCCGAATTCTGCAGAATTTAAACAGGGCACCGCGACCCATCCTAGTTGGGGTTAGAAGCATCACTCTCACACTTGCACAACGCAATGACCATTTCGGTGCGCGGCAAGTCATTTCATGTTGGTACAGAAGTGTACCGTGACTGAACGGATCTCATAGTCATTTTCTAAAGGACGACTTGCCTAGGATACGGTATGTAAATCCAAATATCGACATCCTGGTCAACAAACTTCCAAAATCAAGCAATGAAACATGGAATCCGGAGCTAGTGTTAGAGTTTTGTGTGTCCCCATTCCCTACTATATGCGGTGTCTGATGTCTTTGCCTCTCTCCTCGCGTATAGCTGATGGGCGAAAACAGACTCTCAGGCTTCACAACATGTGGTCCTCGAAAATCTTTCAAGAACTCATGGATACAGCAGGCGGTATCAGCTGGACGCGCTGGAAGACCGAGCGTGTGGAGGCCGGGCTTCCTATTGTTGATGGGCCTCCAGAAAGCCACGTAATTCTGAAGCCAAGACCTGTAGCTGGTGCCGCGGCTGTGCTTCCCTAGCCTATTGCCTATTTACGCCTCAGATGGAGAAGTATGCTGCTTCACTACTCATTACTGTAAATGGTTTTGCGCACCAAAATTATCTCCGGATAGTGCATTCTACACTGGCGTATACGGTACAGTAAGGGACCGGTTTTCGTAAAAGCTTGATGCCGCAACAAACAAACCGATTGCAACCACAACAGCTGCAAGATCGTCTACTAATGTTCCGGCAAGTTGCAAATATCTCGAACAGTACAATAACATGGAAGAAAGGGGTTTGGGGAGGTGAACAAGAGCAAGTGAGAGAAGCATCGGGAGCCGTGTCGAGTCCTGCAAACACGTTTAGTGGTAGTGAGGAATGGGGGTATTTAGACTCACAAAACCAAAAGCGATGCGCATCGAATGCAGTGCAAGCTCCAAAGAAACGAAGGCCCAGAAAAACGGCTATAGTAGATGTCAGTCAGGCCAGGATTATTGGGCTACAGCGACCAGCGAAAGACTCACTTCTGTCTCTATACTCCACGAGCTAAGATCCATTGGTCCGCGAGCCAGCCGGGCCCATCGATTCCATACATCACCCGAAGAAATGATAGCAGAATGCCGGGCTCGGAATGATTCGGGCTCCCGCCACAAGATGAAAAATGCTACGAGGGCCCACATAGCAAGGAGATGTAAAAGCGGCAGTAACTTTTGAACGAATGTTTTCGGTTTTTCTTCCATTTGGGGCTGAGATACACGTCTTGCACCCTGGAACATGCCTTCTCCTACGCCCAAGCTGGACATGAGTGCAAGGAGTGGGTCCTCAGGACCTGCGCTGGATGAACTTGGGGCCACATTAGCCCCAATCGGGTGTGATTCGTTGGTTGCAGTGCTAAAGAGAGTCTGCAAGAATTGATGTCCCTGCTCGTTCGACCAGGGGGGCGGAAACGGAGGTAGGTTAGTACGTGGATCGGGCGGGGGACGGGGCGGCTGATCAGGGACCGGAGGAGTTGGGAGAGGGTCCTCGCCAATGAAATTGGCAAGACTTCCTCTAGGTGGGGAATAAGGCGGTGGTTGGTCTACCAATATCATGAATAGCAGGTCAGTTCAAAGAGCCAATAAACCTGACCAGCGTGAGCGACTTGTGGGGCATCATCTCCCCTTGCTGACGCAGTTAGCTTGGAAAGGCGGTCAGTACCCCTGCTAAGAATGGCTCTTTTTCGGGCTTCGGCCCTCGCTGAGGCAGACATGGTAGGTAGGTCGTCGCGAGGAGATGTGAGTGTTTGGGCCTTGGCACCTTGGGGTTACAACGAATTACAACCCTTAGTCGGCCCCAGGGTCACGGGTTAGCCTCACTTGCCCTCTGACGCCCATCTACGCACGAAATTTATTCAATATGTCACCCCAGGACAAGGCCACAACAGATCGACATGCACGGACTCTTAGAGAGCTTATAAAACGCCCGGAAAACAGAACCTGTGCAGATTGCAAGCACAATGGTATGTCCGCCTTCTAATTTGTTTCGTTCAACTCTGACCTCTCCTAGACCCCCGTTGGGCCTCTTGGAATATGTGCGTTCTCAAATATACATATGCATTTTCTACGATTTCACGTGTTGTACCAGTGGTGTTTTTCTGTGTATTCGCTGCTCTGGTATTCACCGCGGAATGGGTACCCATATCAGTAAAATCAAGTCCATTGACCTCGACGCGTGGACACTTGAGCAGATGGAGGTATGTGTTTCGGTATCCTCATACAATATCACCTTGTGAACATGCAAGATAGAACATCCAGAAGTGGGGAAATCGCCTTGCCAATCTCTACTGGGAAGCCCATCTCAAACCTGGGCATGTCCCACCGGATCAGTGGGTCCAAGTATTCGACCGTACACCGTTTTATTATCTGACATGGCTATCACGACCTCAGCAAGATAGAGTCTTTCATACGCTCGAAGTATGAATCGCATCGCTGGGCCCTGGATGGCCCCCCTCCTTCAGATCCTGGCGTTCTCGAAGGCGGTCAATCGATGGCGGAGGCTGCCCCGGAACCTTCACTAGTTCCCGTTCCGGGTCCAAAATCACTGCGCACAAACCAGAAAAATCTTCCTGCGAGTCAGCCCTCGGCTCCAACTATCGCACCTGCAGTTGCGACGAGACATTCGCAGCCACACCAACTACTCTCAGCGCAATACATGCGCGGCAATGTGACTTCTCAACCAGTGCCCACTCAAGTTACTCCGACCACTGCGTCTGCTCCAACCCCAGTCTCCACATTAGAAAATGATCTCTTTTCACTCGATTTCCACGCACCGCCTGTAAACCCCACGCCGACGACAGCAAATGCGTCCAATAAAGACGCCAAGCAAGACATTCTCTCACTTTTCTCCGCGCCCGCGGCGCCCTCACCTTGGATGCAAACACCAGTAGCTCAACGCCAGCCTCAACCGCTTCCCCCATTCAGCAATGCCAGCGGTGCTTCATCTGCTACGGATTGGAACGTCGGTCATAATTGGAGCAACCCCGTCCCACCTATGCAATCGAATGTTTGGGATGCTACTACTACACAGCCGTCTTTACTTGGATCGGGAAACGATATCTGGGGAGGGGCCACCAGTAATTCGACTGGTAAGATGGTTGACCCCCTTGGGTCATCAACGCCTACAAGTAACACCCAACCTAGCAAGGATGACGTTTTCGGAGACATCTGGGGCAGTTTCAAGTAAAACTCACTTAGTTCTATTCGCACTATTTTGTGATGCTACATACTCAGTAGATAATCTGGGCGACCTTAATTGGTGATACCAATAACCTGGAATGTGGAGTAGCTGTGTTCGCCTGCCCTCGGGAAGTCCACACGATACCACGTAAGTAGTCTCAACGATTTACACGAGCAGCAATCTTCATTCGTTGTTATGTGTCCGACTGAGGATACAGTTCCTCCTACCCAATACATAACCTACAATCAGTTTCCAGCCTTTGCACCACCTACGCAGACGCAAGGTCCTTCCGAAACCATCAACAACGGACGTAACGAAAGACTGTAAAGCCGGCACACCTTCTCAATCAGTTTCCTTGCAATTGGATGGAATTCTTCTTTCGAAAGCATAAAATACTCCTTCGCGAGAGCAGAGTCGACTTTACTCGCCGCACGGAACATAGGACGGCAGAACTTCATGCGACCCTTGATTACACCTGTGTCATCACGTCCGGTCACCCATTCAAGTGCGTGGCTGGCAAAGCCAGATGCCGACGACGACTTGGGGTCCTTGAGGGCGACATTGTAGAAACGCAGGCGGATCTCTGCGTTTGTGGAAGTAGCCACCTCATACAATGCACCGAGGTGTTGTATGTGAGTTGGGGGAAGGGCTGTGTAGGTCGCGAGGCGTTCGAGGAATACAACTACAATAAATTAAGAACCTGTAGAAGCGGACTGTTTTAGACTTTACTCTTTTGATTCGAATTGAAGTTTTCCATATCGGATGGAGCAAAATCTAGCTTAGCTACGTCAGAGACGGACCTTGAGGCGTCCCATCGCGCTGCAAGACTATAGGCAGACTCGGCAAGGGTCGTGTCATACGACGGTTCCACTGGAAGCTTCAGACCCTCGCCGAAAAACCAAGCCTAGTCAGGTGGATAGATCAGTCAACGCAAACAGCACCTAGAGGAACGTCTCACGTCCCAGTCAACGCTGTTCAGCGCATCGAGCTTTTCTTGACCGCCGTGTCTCTCAAAGTATGCATACAGATGCGCTTTCCAATCCCATGTTGTGATGCTCTTTCCTTGGAACGTCTCAACGTAGTCTCGGATATAAGGCAAAAAAACGTCCAAGCCGCCAAGCGTTTGTTCTGAAAACCTGTGAGATTCGAATGTTGTATGAGGGCGACGAACAGACACACCCAGGTATAAAAGGAAGTTAGAACCCTTCTCGTACGGGATGCTACTGTATGCGTCATCGGGGTCTTCGCCGGGTTGAAAATCGATGACCAAGCGCTGATACTTCGGTCTATCCACGTAGTTACCCAAGGCCTCATTCAGGGCCGTAGAGCCGATGACATATTGAAATCCACGCTCTGCAGGAGAGTGCAGAAATTGTTGGAGTAGGCGTTCAACGTATGTTGTCCAACCTTCGTTAAGCCAGAAATGGGTTGCCTCGGCATGCCTGCATGAACGTGGAATGCGTCATTCAAGTTCTCGTCTTGAATGTGAACATTGAGATCTCACGTAATGCCGTTCCCAAACCAAGAGTGAGTCAATTCGTGGACAACAACGTCAACGAGCGTCCGGTCCCCAGCAAGAAGGGCTGAAAGTGCCAATTAGGATGTGGCAAGATGATTCGAAAAATAACACGCACTAGGGGTCAGGAAGGAAAGACAAGCGTTTTCCTTCTCAGACAGTCAGCAACGACTGCCCAATTCTCGGGAGACGGGGTTTCAGACAACTCACCATACCCCCATACGGGAAAGATGGCGGAAGAACCAAGATATCATAAAGCCCAAATTTGTAGGGACCCAAAATATCCTCTTCTTTAGCAAGAAACCTAGCCACGGGTAGAGCTTCAATCGTGCGCCGAGAAGAATGAGCCTGAGATCGGATGGCGACCTGCCGGTGTCCTCGCTAAATTCCCAGTAGCAGGCGTCTAGTAACTCAGGCTCTGCCCAGACACCACTTTTCCAACTCCTTCCCTCAATCGCAGGGAAAGGTTTATAACGGAGATTCCCACTTGCAATAGCGATTAAATACGATGGGATTCCGACTGGCTGTTCATTTAGGTCAAAGCTATGATTCAAGGGTTGGGATATGGTCGTTAACCATACCTGCTTGTATACATAGCTGACGACATCCTTCCCGACAACCTTTCCATCGTGAGGGGGGCCCTCAGAGGAGGGCGAGACGCGGATGG
>QFDW01017237.1:0-16393 GCA_003315895.1 Lactifluus rugatus
GGAATGTACCCACTTGGCACTCGAGGGAACTGGTTAGTGTCTTGAGGACTTGGGCCGCAGATGCTCCTGTGAAGTACGCTCATTCCGCCTCGTCTCCGCTTCTTTGTCGCCTTTACGGATCCTTAGCTATCGCGAGGATCAAGGACAAGGCCATTGGTATTCATCCATTTTCAGGAATTCCCACGTAGAGGCATTCCTTGATTCTGTCCTGGACGAAAGGCGATCGCCTGGGCCTCCTAGACGCTCCACCACCTTCACGCTGACCACGGTTGTGCCCGCCGATTCTGGCTCTCTTCATGGATTGCGCATATTAAGCTTGCTTGAACCAGGAAGGTGGGTTACCCCCAGACAGCCATTTTTTCTTTTCCCTTTTTTTTTGCCAGAGCAGAGCACCCGTATGTTTAGCATGCTGAATCTGTGTATCCTACCACCCACTAGATTGGCGCGTTTATGTGTAGAAACGGGCAATAGCATCGTTCTTGTCCGAACGTCCAACGTCGGTTGCTTCAGCGTCGACGTCACTCAGCTAGGACTCGAAGAAGCTAGACGATTGAACATCGATGGATGCACACTTGCAATCCCTGATGGAGCCATTGCCAGTGGCTCACGAATTTATTTCCAACGTGAATCTGGGGTATGGAGGGTAGGTGGTCTTCCAATTTCTCCACCAACCAATCTCTTCCGATTTCCTCAATCACGATTCAACGCATATACAGAAGCTCGACGCGGGAGAATCACCGCCAGCGCAGCGATCTACGAGTCCATATACGATCTTGCGTTCCTCGGGACCACTCAGGATCGTTGTCTCAGGAACGTCGGCCTACGAGTTGTCGACTGCGCAGCGGCTTGCGATCGATCTCTTCGTATACCACAGGTTGGACGCGGAAATTGTCCTTGAAACCGAGCTCCTCGGGACTCGAGGCGAAACTCACCCAGGAACAGGGAACATCATCGTCATTGGTAACCCCAGTGGCCGGTACATACGACAATGCTTGGGAAAGGAGAGGACAGCCTTCACTATCGTGGACGGGGAAGGTGATTCTCCCGTATTGCAACTGAGGAGACAAACTTTGAGCGGTGAATCCCAGGGTAAGGCTAGTTGAAGTACATCAGTGATGTTTACCACAAACCTACTTATAGGTATCATGTTCACGCATCCGCACGAAAGCTCACCATCGTCCACGATGCTGTTCATTATCGCGAATGACCAGTCAGGCTTGGAACGAGCTGCGCGTCTCTTCCCCATTCGCACTGGACTGGCCCTGGCTGATTGGCTGGTCATCGGGAAACGAGCGGACAAACAAGGGGCATCTGGGATACAGAATGCGGGGTATAGAAGTTCTTTCTAATTTTGTGGGGGGGCATCCACACCTAACGTTTCACAATTTACAGACTTTGGGGATGTTCTTGGGAATATCACAGTGGAACGTCGTGGCAGCATTAACGGGACGTGCGAGGAACGATAGGTGCTATAGGCGTGTGTGTTGATCGTAATACGAATCGAGTCCAAATCGTAGAAAGCAGGATGACAATGGCAATATGCGAGTACAATACAGTGCGTGATGAAAGGCCCGGAAATGAAGAGGAAGTAGATGGGACAGACAGATGGCGGACACACAAGCACCATCGTCCAGTTAAGATACAAAGATGGATCTGGCAACCTGAGAATCACGATGTAAGCTTAATCTTAGTGATGACAAGGATTGACCCACACTATCAAGGAGGAGTGAAACCTCGGGCGCAGCCCCAACAAAGCTCTTATTCCAGAAGTCGTACTTGGGGTTTCGCAGCAATTCAATGAAGGTAACCAGAGCGCCCCATGGGTGGGGCCGATGGACGACGAAGCGTTCCATAAGGACTCTTGTAGCAATTTCCCGGAGAGAATCGTCGTTCGCATCGAGGAACAAACAGAGAAATAGGGAGCTAAACCAATGAGTGTGTGCGTTGGGATACCGGAGGTGCAACACAATCGAATTCAACAATAGATATTGACCTATAATAGGGTGTCAGAGAGGATGTCATGCCATCGAAGTTTATCACACCTTCAGAGTCCAGGTTCTTGGCCAAATACCGAAGAGCCACTACGCCAGGATCAGAGGCGTTGAAGAGGGATGATCCGCTCTTTGCTTTGGCCTGAGCAACAGAGGAGACCCCGATATACATGACCAAGGCATTTATAAACGGGACGTCATACGTTTCTGAGGCCTCGTCAGGTGTGGGCGCTCGGAGACGATCCTTTAAAGAGGGCAAATAAGACGGGGAAGCGCGACCTAGGAGATACTGGTCTAGGTAGGTGCGCAATTCTCCACTCTTGAGCCCAGCAGCGAAGTCGGACAGAATTGGAGGTATCGGTCCCGTTTCTGGGATGGAATCGTATCCACCATTTCGAAGGTAGGGGTCTGGAAGGATGACGGTGGAAGGGAACGCGCTCAAGATGACATTACGCAACTGGACGCAACCGGAGGGTATGGCGTCGCATAAGGTGAAGTAGTATTCACTTAAAAATTCGGGGAAGTCATGCAGAAGAACGAGCAAGAGTCGGAGACAGCCACGATAAAGGTCTCTAGAGGATCCTCGAAGCCGGGTGGATTTGAGGAATGGGGACAGAAATTTGAAGAGTGAGAGCAGTAGTTTGTAGAACGCGGACCAGCCCTGCGGAATAATGAGTCGAGTATGCCCCAAAATTGTAAGATCACCCTCACCTCACGATTCTCAGACATGAGAAGTTTGGGCATGAAAAGGCGATGAGAAATCAGGCTCATCCAGGAGAATGCAAACCCGGGGAAGTATGTGGGTTGCAATGAGCTGAACGTGTCACTATTCCGACATGAGATTAGAAAGTTTTCCGATGTTACGTTGTGAAATAGTACCTGATCGCAAGGAGTAACTGGAAGTACGCGGTGCCGAGGCTCGCTTCGATAGTATGCAAATCATTGATCAAGCTAGAGAAAAACCGGAGGAAGGGTTTCTGTTGGAATGCATCGCCCTGCTCTTCATGCATGTTGGCAAGTACAAGGACAAAGATAGATAGGATCTTCGTAAGGTAGTGGACCTTCGCTTGATCGTTGTTGACTCCAGATGCATCTCCATGGTACTTGATGATATAGACGACAAGACGAGACATGGCGTCGAGGGCATGATACGCATAAGAGGAAGGGAAGTCACCGGATGTGACACTTTTGATGTAGCTGTTCACACTTGACTCGGCGCATACCCGAAAGAAGAAGGACGAGACGTCATCCATCTTAAGTATGCCTTGCTTTGTCAGTTGCGTGATGAAGGGGACAAAGGCCTTCTCTGGTGAAGGGGAACGTTGAAAGATGCCCACCCACTGCTGGAACCAAATGAACAGTTTTTCTCGGAGTTGCCCAGCGTCTGTCTTGCCATTCGTTTGCCGCAGGAAATGGTCCCCACCCGAGCTGCGTCTCACTCCCCGAAGATCATCTAACAGTCTCTGAGTCCTAAGCGGACATCAGTACGGAATCAAGCATGACGAGTTTTGCACCCACTCCTCATTTGCTTTGCCGGATTGCATGATTTGACTAAGCACCTCGATCGTGAAGCTAAACTGACTTTGTGAAGCCAGCGGTGGGTCACAAGTCAAACATTCCCTGATCAGTCCCGTGGCAAAATTTTGTAGGGAAGGCTTGGCATCAGCAAACAAGAACTTCGCTAGCTGCTGGTCTTGCTGTGCAATGCTGATCAAACCGCTGCGAAGGAGTGTTGCTGTCACTGGGACATTAAGTTTTCGCTGCACAAGCTTGTTCATACAAAATGCGAATGACGCCACAAGTAACACGGACCTCGTCATCAGCATAGATAAGCCATGTGATTGCCTCTTTTGCAACGTCTTCAAATGTTCGGCAAAGTTGTTCCAACAGAGCTACGTAAACTTCCCGCGTCAACTGCTGGGAAGTTTTATACAACAGCTGTACGATCTTTTGGGACATTAGAAGGGGAGTTCGGTGACGATCTGATGATTCAACAGCCAGATAGAGTATCTGCCGGACAATCTGCCGGACGTCATGGTTCGGAGGGAGTGCGGCTAAGGATTGGATGGGGAGTTGACTGAGCGCCGCCTCTAAATCCTTCACCAAATTCTACATTTACTTTAGTATGACTACGATGCCCGAAAGCCAATGGGTCACTCACATTGAATCGGTCCATTGCTTCTGGATGGGACAGAGCAACAGGCCCAGCAACACCCTGATCGATAGCAGGGGACGGGGAATACGCGGGAGCATCGTTGCGAGAATAAGACACGGTCGATGACGGTCTACTCGACCAGTGCCGCTTTGCATCCACACCTGATTGAGTAGTTAATCAGAGAACACAAACACATGCACTATAGGGATATACCGAAGTCTTCATAGACGCTGATTTGGTTGGCTTGCACTCCGCTGGGCTTGATTCGCAAGGGATCTGGCAGATTGGCTGAAAAGTTGGAGTTCAGAGCCGATACATCCCAGAAAGGTTGGCCTCGACTTGTCTGGGAAGGTACGTAAGTTTTAATGGCAGACTAGAAGTCCGAGCAAGGCGGATACCTGACGATGTCGCCTACGGTGATCGTAAGAAGACGCAAAGTTCTCATCTACGTCGGCAACGGCACGATCCATCGCCGCTTTCTCGATGACACGGCAAGCGAGCTCGATATTATCTTGGACAAGTAGGAGCACAACTTGGTCCGGCGTCATTTGCTGTAAATCCATTGATATCGCACGAGAGAAGGGGGTCAAGAGGACACACCTCTGTAAATCCTTGTTCGCTCAAGAACTGTCGCATATGGCTAGATAGATTGCTTCTCAGAGGCTCTTTGCAAGTCACCAAGGCAAGACTTCCCGCCAACTTTTGGGCCATACGATGAGCCGCTTGACGCAATGTTTCTTCATTAGGCTCTGTGGCGAAGTCTTTTGTCACTAGCTCTCTGGTTGAGATCCCTGCGATGGTTACAGAGCGCTCCACCACCGGTAGTATGATCTGCATTGTTTGAGACTAGGTCTACCCGAATCCACGGTAACAAACTCACCTCACGAACAGAGCGGTCTACCGCCATCTGGACTGCGCGCTTGAAGGATACATTGGTTACAAGAGGGCCGAGGTGTGGACTGATAGAGACATGATGCACGAGTTCAGAGAGAATCTGTTCTAGTTGGGGCCCGACTGTCCGATGGGACTCGACAGCACCCGAGGTGCTCAAGGTTAACACTTGCGAGTTCGCATTAATTTGTGCGTTGGGATCATATCCCCCCATTGGTAAGATATCAATGTCCCCAACGTAATCGGGTAACGATGGCCCAGCGAGCGAGTCGGTGACAGGCCTGTTGCGAAGGATAGACGTGGCCTCGATGGTGTCAAGCTCAATCCCCAAGCTTTTGCACAAGACCTCTATCTCAAACTTTAAATTCAGCTTGAGTTCCGCGAAGTGGTATAGCTCAACGAGTAGGCTGATCACGGCCATCAGCCATGGGTTGGGGGGCTTGAACACCGTTGATCTGGCCGCGGGCTCCAAAGTTTTGCAAACGAAAGGGATGGCAACAATGAGCCGACCACCATCGTATCCTTCCACAAGCAGGTCCTTGAAAGAGATATTCTTGAATTTGATTGGCCGATCTCGGGCAAGGGTAATCGATCCCAACCAAGACCCAAGATTTTTCAGAACAGCACGCTCCGAGCTTGAATGCACTGTCTTTTCAGAATTCAACATCACCGCCGACTTGACGACCGTTTCCTGGAGTATGAAGCCGAGAAGCGAAGGGCGATCCAAACCGTCCAGGAATTGGAGATACAGCTGGTGGTTGTTCGGTTCCGTACTGATGCGTTGATCAACTATATAGTTGGCGAACCATCGGGAGTGTTCCTCCTTGAAATGGGCCCTCATGTCTTCCAATTTCGAGTTGACGTTGACAGGGGCAAGATTGTTGATGATAAATAGAATTTTATCTGAGGTTTCCTCTGGGGGGGAAAGGAAGGGATCATCATTGCGATCAGGTTTAATAGCAGTGAAAACGACTGATGCTTCGGTACGGGAAACAGGGGCAACATGGGCGTCTCCAACATTTTCTCCACCGCTGGCCAGTGCACGCCGAAGGAGAGAGGCTAGATCAGGGCGTGCTTCCAGTAAGTGAGGTATGTTAAGCAGGGCCTGACACAGAGGCGCCCACTCGGACAGACGAGACTCGAATCTGGACAGTGCTTGCAAGCCAAATTTGAAGAGGTTGGTCTCTGGGGGACAATTGAGAGCATCGATGACGTAGCGTATCGCAATGCCGAGCGGGATATAGTCGACCAGTTCGTGTTGAATGATAGATCCAAACAGGTACCCAGTCATTGCTAGTTCTCGAGAAGGATACCACGTCTGGAAGAACTTGTACTCGTCGAATAAGAAATGAAGCATACAAGAGAAGATCTCGTGATCGCGGGAGCTTGACGAGTTTTTGTAGCGTTGAAGCATAGCGATGACATCGTCGATTGTGATTTGTTCATCATACATCTGCTTGAAAATGCCGTCAACTTCGAGTTCTATTTCTGGCGTGTAATTGACGACTGAAAACCCTGGTTCGGAGTCCAATCCCGGGGTAAGGTTCATGAGGCGAGGATGAATTTGAAGACAGCCATTTCGGACTTCCAGACAATAATCAACATCACTAGTGCGCATGGTGTTTGAGCTAATAGGTGAGTTAGCAGGTAAACCATGAAGCAACACTAATACATACTTGTTCCGGAGGACCCGAAGGAAAATCGTGATTGTGAGCGGGTTCAACGTCATTGTACGACTCTCCACGGCAGGATCCGATAAACGGGTAGCCTTTTCGCTTTCCATCTTCGCATCCAAAAACTCAATAACCGCGTGGAGAAATTCGGCACCATGGGATGCGACATTATCAGCAAGCCACTTGTCGAGGTTAAGATACTCTCGCCGTGATGCCAGGGCGGCAACGTCGAGAGCGAAATCAAACGGCTTTACGTCGAGGAGCGCATCTAGGATCTAAAGGATGGTCAAAAATTACACATTGGGAAACATCACAGTACTCGCCTTCAGGTCTTGCGCAACATCAAGGATTCTGGTGATATTGAGTGGACTCTCCTTGTAAAAGGCAGCAAAGGCACTCGTCAAATACGCTGGGCGAATCTGCCAAATCCTCATAAAGACCAATTGATGGTTCGGATGCCCGGCCAAAAACATGGCCAGCAATTTCTGCGAGTACTCTGAACGGATCTCATTCCATTCTGTTTGCTGTGGGCGACAACCTATTAGAATGATACTATAACGAGGAAACAATAAACGAACCGGTGCTTCAAGTAATCCCATATGAACTAGCTCGGCACTGATGCGAACAGCCTTGTCTAACATTTCTCGGACGAAACCCCTGACCTCAACGTGTTCAGAATCCGCCAGGCGAACTAGGACCTCAAAAAGATCTAGGGAATTCCAAGTTGAACCTTGGACATTGGCCGCTAACGCCTTGATGGTGGGACTTGCGCTGGCGACGTCGTCCATCGTCACGATCCGACGACCAGGCAGAGTGACAAAGTTGAACGTATCCGCCGGAAGAGAGAGCAGAGCATCCAACAACCGCAACTGATACAAAGAGTTACGCCACGTGCTCCAGAAGCCGGCTACAGCGTGAACATCCACGTCACGAGGTGCATTGAGGAGTATGGCGATAAGGAGTTTTAGAGTTGCCGTATCCACTCCAGAACGATCAACAATGTCAAAGGCCTGGATAACTTCATTCCAATTGATGGAGCTTGACTGGACACACGTGAGAGGGTCGTGTCAGCATTTTGCAACGAAAGACTCACGAAGCTGTTTATCGCCCGCACAAATGAGCCCACATCACCTAGCACGGAACCATCCGCAGCGAGATGCGCCAAGACAACCATATTCTCGATTACGGTAGCATCCTTTGGGGGACTTGCGTCTGAGAAGCCAAACCGATGCATAAGCGCCCGGACGGTGTCTATGTCGCCTGTCATTTCGGGCCCAAGTTGATTGAAGACTTGAACGAGAGTCGTTCCCGGTGACAGACTGATAGCAACATGACAAAATTAGTTCAGAACGGGTTACGGTGGAACGGAAAAAAAAAAACTTAGCGATACCTTAGATGGGGGATGATCTGCTGTAAGATCGGGGCAACGACTTCATTTCCATATTTTGCTTGGGCTGCCGCAATCAGGGCTTGACGCTGAGCACCATCCAGAATGGGCGTCTCGGGAGTAGCCAATTCCAGAAGATTAGAGAGCAATTTGGCGACCTGAGCGGGGGAAAGGTCGGCGTGATCAAAAGATGGGTGCTGACACAGGGCCAGAACGGCGTTTTCGAATTCGACACGTATCACGGAGGCCGCCTGGAGAGCCAGCTCTTTCCGAGTTTGAGCTGTCACGATTGACGACGCCAGTACGAGACGCTCTAAAGGACGGAGCCCGACTCTATCCGCGAACCTTGCAAGATCGAAATGCCGGAAAATGTCGCCTTCTCCGCGATCTAGCCCATCGCGAAATCGGTCGGCCAAAAATGGGTCGCGCGCAAGTCGCTGAGTCTCTTGAACGAGTAGTCGAAAAGTTAACGATGTCGAGGTGTCAAAGGCTGACGGCGCAGCCGTGGACTGTAACCGGGCTTGGGAGTGAACGATCAGACGCCGGATGAAGTGTAGGTATGTCTCGAGTCCATGTTGTTCAGATAGCTACGAAAAGAGGAAATGGGTATTATAAAACCCACGACAGAAAAGGATAAACGCACGGAACGAATTTCAGCTTGATTTCGGTCAAAGTTATCTTCCGTGAGCGTTGATAATAGGAAGACTATTTGAGCCCTGACGATAGTGTGTATGTTATTGTTGGGTGGGTTGTCCATAGCAGGAGACCGAGCTGAGAGAGGCTCCGTCTTTCTACCGCCACTTCCGCCGCCTGGAGCCGTTTTGCGTGTGAGGTGATTTTTGGGAACACAAGAAAGCGCGTTGTGCACGCCGTCCGCGACGGTGAGCTTAAGCGGGGAGAAACGTGACAGTCACCCGCTCCCGATGCGGGTACCTCAGTGGAAAAACTCAGCATCTCCGCTTCAACTTAAGTGCATTATTACCCTCCAGCCACCCTACTACATCAATAATGATACCAGTATTCCGATCATGAACACAGCAACTGCACTGGGTATAGTCATGTACCGTCTGCTACCGCTCTCTTTGTTTGGTTTCCCAGTCGAAATTGGGCCTGCATCAGCACAGAGCCCTGAGCCTTCAAGAATATCATTTGGAACCAGAATCACTGGTGTACCTCCCTTCGTGTATTGAACCTCCACGGTCCCCGCGCTTCCAACAGCCCATTGCTTGCAGGAGAAGATACTATATATGGTGTCAGAATCAAATCACCATCAAGTCTCTGAAACACAATTTGGACTCACTCGAAAGTTGAGAAGCTGGAAGGCCAGGATGTATACGCGAACATGCTGGTATTTTGTGGCTGGACACATCATGGAGACTTGAGAAATTCTAACTCTTTCGACGAGAGACTTACTGGTGAGCCAATATTGGTCAAGACTGTAACCACGTTCCCCTTCATGATCGCGAGACCCTGTGAGGTCACTTGTAGGACTTTGGTACGAGATGTTACCCAGTCCGTGTTATTCACGAGATAATTTCGCAGCTACGTTGCAAAGCTATAAGAGTACTTTCCGAGACATGCAGTCCACGAACCTTGTTCAGCGTTGCGGTAAGATTGTACGCGACAGTATGCTGATATCCAGAGGGCCAGAGAGGGCCACGGTTATACTAGACGCTTTTAACTAAATATCTCCCATGAACAAAAAAAAAAACGAGGACATACGGGATCACCACTCCCGTCTAGACCCTGCTCCTGACCATAGTAAACGATGGGTATGCTAACAAAAATGAGCACGCAAGTTGACAAGTGCTATAAGGTTGGTTACCCGTCAGACATGAATGTCAGGACCATAGCGTTACTATGTCATGTCAGAGACTAAAGTAAGGAGGACGACGAGTAAGAAACCGTACTAGAGGCTCTGAGGGTCCACGGAGACACTATGCCATCGAGGGACGTCTTGGTTCTCCAAAAAGTTTCCGAGAACTGTGGGATCCTATAATGATGGGTTGTATTGACCATAACCACCGCGACTTGAACGAGACAAACTTTGAAACTCGATTGGATCTGACCCATGACAGTGGCCAAGCCGGTTAAATTGGCGGGACCAGGAATGGTGAAGGCTTGGACGATGGCATCATAAAGTGGGTAATTAAGAATCCCGTCCATTGCTTCTTGATAAGATGAGGCCAAGCTAGAAAAAAAACAATTCTAGTCTTCCCTAGATGAATACAGCACAGTACTGACACAATATCACTACCGAATACCTCTCCAATGCAGAACACGCCAGCGCTCTTGCAGAATGACGGCCAGAACGACGCTTGCACGTGCCTGAAATGTGTTAAGGAGCATACGAAGGTAATTTCAGGGTACCTGCCTCACTTTGCAGCTAAGGCCAAGATTGTCATCGAAATAAGTAGCCATACAAGAAGAGATACGCACCGTCTATACGTAAACCATCAATGCTGAACTCTTGAATAAGATTACTTATCCATGACGCATAAGTTGAGGCAACGGTCGAATCTTGGGTGTTGACATCTGGGAGAAAAACCGTGGTGTCGCCAAGCCAGCAATTTTGGATGCTGGTTAAGTTATTCCAGTCAATAGGGCAGTAGGGATGATATTGGGTCTCAAGAGAGCATGTCGTGAGACGCTCAAAGGAGAGAGAGAACAATTCCAATTACCGGCTCCTTGAACATATACGTAGAGAGGTCGGGGGTGATGGACGTCGCCATGACATTGTTTGCAACAATGTCAACCATCAGATACCTAAGAGGATGAGGTGAGTATGGGCATGGACTATGAACATTTGGTCACTGACATCCCCCGGCGATGTAGCTCGGCTGAGAGGGCCTTAAGATCATCGGAAGTACCAAAGCGCGAATTTAGCTTAGATGCATCCGCAATCCAATAACCATGATACGGGTCACCGTAAACGGTTCGAGGGCCTTCGTAATTCTGAGAGACAGGACTGATCCAGACTGGGATCGTTTCAGCGGGGTAGTTAGACACTATCGAAGACGAAACACACCGGCAGTAAAACCAGCGTGTTGGATGTAGTCAAGATTATTCATGATGGTTTTCCAGGTGCCGCCGCACCAGGTCTGCTCAGTCACGTTACAAGCGTTTACGTCGGCACCACTCGGCAGAGCATAGCGGTCTGTGATGACTCTGGGAACTGGGGTGAGCGGCGGACCAGCAGAGGCCAATGACATCGAAATTTACTGGTATATCGAGCGACCCCTCCATTGCTCGACTTTAGCGGCAAGCGCAAAGGCAGAGAATGACAGGGATACTAATGGAGCGTAAAGAACCATGGAACCGGGGTATATATTTGAGAAAATGACAGTATTGTGGAAAGAACGTCTGTGTCAGCGAGCATAAAAATGAGCCGCAGGGCCAGAGTAGGATGAGCTCTCGGCCAGGAGGAAGCTCTGAGAGGGGGGGGATGTTGGGGGGAACGGGCGAGAAGGGAAGAATAAGCTAGTCAAAAGCCGAATGGCCAAACCTGGCCTCGTGACTGACGACGAATTGACGATCCTTCATCCAGGGGTCCACCGGCTTGTGTTGGCGATGTCTGTCAGGAGAAAAAATTAGTCTTGTCTCGGAGGTAGCTCGGCGACGGAACATGTGGCCATAAAACTTTATTGCAAGAGTAGACAGACGAGATCGAAACCGGTGAGCGATTAATGTTCTGCTCCGTGCATACATGCTACTTTTGAGCACTTGACGGTCAGTTGCGGGGAAACCTCTAGGAATGACATCACGTAACTCACATGCCAATGAATCCGGCTACACGGCGTCCCCCAAATTCACAGTCCGCGTGACTACGAGTCGCATGCGTCGCATGTTAACCCCGCGGACAACCACAAAGGACCACATGCTTACACTTTATGGCTGGCAAGTCTGCATCTGGGTCCTTGTGGCATCTTTCCAGGTACGCTCCTTCAACTTTTTTGCCATATTGTATCCTCTCACTGCTTGTTTCATTTTAGTATGGTTACCACATTTCGGCCTTGAACCAAATCCAAGCTATCTTGACTTGTCGAACCACCCCAAGCTTTACCTCTCATACCCTACCGACATGTATTCCCATGTCCGATGCGACATTCTCTCTAGTCACATCCATGTTCACTGTTGGCGGGTTCCTTGGCAGCACCACCGCTGGTATCGCCATGGATCGCCATGGTCGAAAAGCTGCCCTCCAAATTAGTGGGCTGCTTACAGCACTCGGTGCAGCTTTAATGGGTGTAACTCCTTCCACCATTCTGCTCCTTTTTGGAAGGTAATGGCCTCCTTTCGATCGTAGCAATCCCGTACTCACCACTGTGCAGGTTTCTGACAGGCTGCGGGGCCGGTATCGGTTTATGTACTGCACCCGTTTTCCTTGCTGAAATCGCCCCATCAAGCATAAGGGGTAGCGTTGGTCCGCGTTTCAGTTTACGTCAACATACCCGAGCTCACTACTACCAGGTGTTCTTAATCAGCTCGCCATCGTCCTAGGCATCATGATTACCCAACTGCTTGGTTTGCGCATGGCAACACCGACGCTGTGGAGATTCGTGTTATTATTTTCCTCCCTCGCCTCAGTCTTCCAGTTGTGTCTGAGTCGGTTGATCATCGAGTCTCCTGTGTGGTTGAAGCAACAAGGCAAGATAGAGAACGCTCACGCTGTGCAACAGTATCTCTTCCGGAAACCAAGTGGGTTTCAATGCTGTCCCTCCTTGGTTTTTATTTCCCTATTCTAGGTACCTCCGACAGCATTGAAGATCCACTCATTGATGAGACTCGCCAAGAATCGCATCGTGACTCTGACGATCGCTGGGAAGCATCTAGGGCTGCATCAATTTCAACGTCAGACCTCTTGACGAGTCCAGAATTCCGCATACCTTTACTGGTGGTGTCCTCCGCAATGATGTCTCAACAAATATCAGGTATTTACCCGCGCTGGTTTTCGTCTTCTTCGTTGTTGATCTTGTGTCCAGGGATCAACGCAAGTACGGAATCAGGATCTTAGGCTAACTAGTGCTCATATCTTCAAGTTCTTTATTACAGTAATGAGATCTTTTCTCATGTTCTAACTGATGCGGGACCATACGTTTCACTCGGAATTACGATAGTCAATACCCTCATGACATTCCCACCCATTTTCCTTATCGATGTAAGAATTCACTAAGGCTTTCCTGTGAACTGATCAACAGGGCTACAGAGAGTCGGACGCAGGCCATTGCTTCTTGTGTCAGCTATTGGGTCACTAGCCTCTCTTGTTCTTACTGGCTACAGTTTGAACACGGGAATGACCATCATTTCGAGCATTTCGATCTTGATTTTCGTGATGTAAGCATTTCTTTCCTCTGTCTTTCTACCTTCCTCACTTGACTGGACAGGTCTTTCTCAGTTGGACTTGGACCCATCCCCTTCATCATAATTTCCGAAGTGGCCCCATCTCGCGTATGTTTCTACTTGTATTTCATCGACGTATTCTAAACTACAATAGGCTGTTTCCAAACTCTCATCTGTGGCGCTCTCGGTAAATTGTATGATTTCTGTAACCGCTCTCTGTTGGAGTATCGTGTTTGACTTTACACAGGGATTATGAATTTTTTCGTCAGTCTCGCCTTCCTACCCCTCCGTAATCAACTATCGGGCGGTGATTCAACGAAAGAAGGCAGAGTATTTTATGTTTTCGCTGGTCTTTTCTTCCTATCCTCTTTGATCTTCTTCCGGAACTATCGTCCTAGGATACGAAGCCAGTCATTATGAGAGTGGCTCCCTATCCCCGCTCCTAGAGTCACTAGTCATGTACCTTTGTGCCTGGGTGAGGTACCAACATTGTCGAAATAGAGTCACGCGATCAAATGCCGCGGCTTTGCGGTTGCCAGCTTAAAGAATTGTGTCGTAAGTATTCACTGGTGTAAAGGGGCAAGGCGACTAGCGTGATTGCAATATTGATATTGTGCCATAAGAATGTGGTCAGGTCATGATATCTTCTTGTGGGTGGACAAGTGTGATTGTCCTTGACCAGTTCAAGGAGAGAGGGTAAATTGGATCCTGATTGCGAAAATAATATCGATAAATGAGCCTTTCGGAGATGGATCCCCACAACGGTCCGCTACGGTCCGTTTGCCAGGGGACGAGTCCATCTTTGATTTACGTCTCGCATCGATCACTAGCAAGGCGTCCCATATCCTAGACATGAGCGCGACCCGTTCTGAGGCAAGTGGTGTATTTACTCTGGCGTCAAATTTCCTCAATTTCATCTCAGGGATCCATCCCGCGGTCCCTACTCGAATATCTAGATCTCTCCCAGTTGAATTGCCTCAATGAAGTCGACGAGAACAATCTGAAGGGTATCTTGTCAAGTAAAACCAGGAACACCACAGACTCTTATTTGTTGAGCGATACGGACGAGGAACTTCTACTGAACATCCATGTCTGTTCTCGCGCTTGCGAACCGCTACCTTACCACTTACGACGCTAACACGGCCAGTTCAATCAAGCTGTCAAGGTCAGAAGCGTTATCCTGCACACAGCTGAGCCACAGAAAGGGCCCAAGTTGATCAAATTGCTGGTCAACCGCAACGCAATAGGTTTCGAGGACGTCGAAGATGCTGAAGAGCCAGAGGTGGCACAAGTCCTGGAGGTTCCTGAAGACGCTGTGAAAGAAGGCCGGCCGATCGATTTGAGGTTCGTTCGATTCCAGTCTGTGAACAGTTTGCATGTAAGTACAGCCTGCAGAAATGTTTACTGGCAAATTGAACGTGCCGATCTTCTCAGATCTTTGTCTGCTCGAATCATGGAGGAGAAGAGACTACTCGTCTGGATGCGATAGATATACTTGGGTTTCCAAGCGGGTAGGCGTGCTTTATGATAATTGTCTAAACCCGTCTCCTCAAAAATGATTTCATTCACAGATCGACAAAAGACTTGAGCGAATTGAAAAAGGCACAGGAGGAGGATTAGGTTAGATAAGATAAGGGTGTCTATTACATAATTACATGACCCCGGCCAGACCGCGACTCGCTTGTCTTTTCTTTAGCTTGAACCCGTCCAACTCCGTCCATGTCCAAGTTCCGTGAGATGACAGAGTCACAGAACAAAGAACTCGACGCGTTTCTAGCCTTCTTTTCTACTTTCAACCTCAATCGCTCTATCACTGCGGCTGCAGACATGAGCGATGGCGCCGGTCTTTTTGAAATTCTTTCCACAATGTGCGGTATCCTACCCAACCTAACATCGCTTCTGACTTCTGAGACGCTTTAGAGATGCAGAATACTTCCATCAGCCCTCTCGTACCTCGCAGGAGCTGTCTGACAACTGGGTCTTGCGTTTCAATGCTCTGAAGCGCGTATATCGACTCATGACACAGTATTTCTCCGATGTCCTTCGACAGCCTACGGACGCTCTAGAGGTTCCAGACTTGCAAGCTATGGCCAAGGATCACAACGTCTCTTCCACTCTAATGATGTGCCGTCTCACACTTGCTATTGCTGTACAATGTGACAGGAATAAGGAATTCATCGAGAAAATTCAAGGCCTAAGTGATGCGAATCAACACTATCTCATGAAGGCTATCGAGCAGGTGCTGGTTAACTTCTCCGAGCCCGCGAATCATACTCAATGCTATCTGTATCCAGGTCATGGCCAGAGTCCGACGCCCGTCAGATGACCAAAATGTGAGAGAGCGGAATAGGACTGAGTAAGTAATAATCCCGCTTCCCTGTTGAACATTGAGGTTCATTTAGTGCAGGGATGATCACTACTATCAACTTCAGTCAGAACGCAGCCGAGTACTACTCGAGAAAGAGGCCCTCGAGAAAGCGCACCAAACGCTTATAGAGGAGCATAGCACACTCCAATCCCATCTTGACGATACCATATCAGAAAGAGATGATGCGTTGGCTCGCACGCGCGAGTTGTTGCAACAAGCTGACGGCCGGAGAAGTGACAAGGGAGATGTCATCATGAAAGCAGAAATTGATAGGCTGCGCGCTGAATTGTACGTTGCCAAAAATTACGACTCCATATTCATTGATCCTATTGTCCTTCACGCAGACAGAAGAGCGAGGAGAACCTAGCCGTTGCTGAGTCTGAGGTTGAAAGGCAAACCAGCGTTGTAGCTGAGTTGACGCATCGCGTGGACGAGTTACAAAGCCATGCCGCCGAAGCCGCGCGCCTCAAGGACCAAGTTGACGAGTAAGCATATCCGAGTCGTTAAGGTTGTGGGATGGCTTTTGACGTGCAGAAGACTCCGTCATGCATCAGATCGGCTTGCCAAGACGGAAAATGTGATGGAGAA
>QFDW01017739.1:0-12808 GCA_003315895.1 Lactifluus rugatus
GATTGCTGTCACTGTTGAGAATGCGTGACATACGCCACTCGATCGAACCGCGGTATTCACGGGGGCCCTTGGTTGCTTGCTCTTGACCCACGGACATCAACGCTTCAAGAGTCTGGAAAACTTGTACAACGTTGTTCTTGAGGGAGGCAGTCAGGGAGCGTACCCTCTCAGAAGGAGGGCTGGTCTGAAGAGATGCAGGAGTGGTGATAGTGAGTAAGAGGGAGGCGCCATCGTCGTAAAGAGACTGTAGGTAAGCTTCAACGGTCCGGACCAAAGCCCGTGCCTTGTGGACGCTTTGGAGATAGGCGTCTCCAGGTTGAGCTTCCCTGTTGATCCCATCAACGTCGACCGTACGTGCGAGATTGACATCTGCAAACGATGACAGCACGGAGTGTAACCAAGCAATCACGCTCTGAACCAAACCGTCAATCTCAGGAGCTACAAACGCACACGTCGTTATTACAAAGCCACACAAGGCTGTGTCATAGAGGCTCACCTGCGTTCCCATCAAAGACAGCCGAATGCAAGTCCACCAGTTTCTCTTCCAATTTTGCAATGGCAGTCTTCAACTCGGCCAAGGCCTCCGCAGACAGATCCCGCTGCGGTTGATGCTGCCCGTCGATCGGAACCCAGCCAAATCCTTTCCAGATCCCTGCAGCTCCGGCCCCCATGAGCCCTAATCCAATATTCGTGGATAGTAGGGCAGCATATAGACGCTTCGATGGTTCTTGCGGTATCTGGTTGTTAATTCTCTGCACCTCAGTGACGAAGGTGACCAGGGCGCGGTCAAGCTCTGCGGCGTCTGTCTCCATCCTTTCTGACACTTCCGACGTGAGAGATTTCGTGTCGTACTGTGCGGCAAGTGCGGCAAGAACAAGCTTAGATAGCGTAGCGGTGACGCGGCGTTGTGCTGGCTTGAGTTGGGCTTGCAAGGGTTGAGGGACGGAAGGGCCGGAAGATGTACCATCTTTGACATAAAGATGACCCGGAACGTGACCATAAGGTGGGGATGAAATGTTAAGGAGATGTCGAATTGCAGTAACTGAGTCCGAAATCGGACCTTCGAGCAAAGCGTGCGATTGCGGTCGGTTCAATGCATCCTGAGACTGCAATGCGGTCACAATGGCGGCTACCGAATGTCGTGCGATAGTTGATAATTCCGTTATAGAGTCAGGAGGTGTGGGAGCAAGGCTATGCTGAAGAGCCTGGGCCAGCTTTTCAGCAGATGTGAGCTGCGGATCAGAGGAGTCAGCTGGCAGGGAGGGACGAGGCTGTGAGGGATTCCGAGAGGAGGTAGGCTGGGATAGCAACTGAGGATCTGCCCCATGTGCCAAGTAGGTATTCTGCTGGCCCTTGGAGAAACCGGCCTGTTTGTCAAACGGATCGACGTCGGAGTCGTCAGAGTAGACATTGCCATTTCCAGCAATGCCATCGGTATGCCCCGGCCGCGCAAAGGCAGAATCCGACCGCTGTCGCGATTGGGGTCGCAGGTCAACTGTGGTGGTAAGATCGCTCTGGGTGTGGACTCTAGACGGAGGAGTGTGGCCATTCGTATGAACAGCAGAAGAAGTGGCCTCTGGAAGTGTCCACTGGACAGAACCATCGAGCTTGTTGAGATAAAAGTAAGACAGTCCGTCATCAGCAAGGCGCCTGACCCAGGGCTCTGGTGTGCCTGTGCGCCTGGGAAGACCAAAACCAGCGTTGTGGTCGTACCGAATACTGTCACTGCGACCCATCTCTGGACGCGAGCGCTGGGCAGAGGCACGGAACTCAACATCTGAGAGGTCGCCCTCGGCGTCGATGGGGAGGTCACGAGAGTGCTGACCAGTCTGCGTGTTGACATAATAGATCTACGGGAGAAATTTTTCATGGGGGAGGGAGAGTGGATAAGATTTTGAAGTTAGAGAGACAAAAGCGGCTTACCCGACCATCCAGAGTAACTCGTGGAACCCAAAAATCACTAGAGAGTGATTCGTCCTCGCCATTCGCCGTGGCGAGTTCATCGGCACTATGCCCGTTCCGAGGGGACGAGTTGGCATTGGCATCGAGTGAAGTGTGGAAACCATTCTGTGACCGGGACCGAGCTGCTGAGCTAGAGGAGCTTGAGATGTTCAGCTGGGTGGAAGTGCTCTGGGAGACTAGCGGATACGTGGACATGAGTTGCATATTCGCCTGTTGCAGTTGCTGCTGCTGCTGCTGTAGTTCTATGACTGCAAGACCGACGTCTGCCTCTTCATCTGTGATGACGTCGACATAATTTGAGGGAAACCAGCCCCTCTCTTCACCCAGGAGACCATCCCACCAACCGGTCTCCAGTCTAGTGAGGACTTCAATGATATCGCCTCTACGGAAGGAGAGAGAAGCATCGTCGGTAGATTGGTAGTCGTACTTGGCACGACAGAACAAAGCGGTGATGAATTGTGATTCTTCCATACGAGATGAGTGGAGGCGATGGAAGGTGTGTGATACGAGAATTGATGCGGTGGCTGTGAATGATAATGAAGACAATAATTGATATTGAGGATGTAGTCGTGGCCAAAGGGACGACAGGGAGTTGTGGTCGCTGTTGCTGATGATGTTGCGTTGTAAAGACCGAGACCGAGCTTGAGAGCGGCTGCTTTACCGCGGTATCGGAGGTGGCCGTGCCGTTACCGGTGGCCGTTTAAGCTATGACCGTTAAGCTATGCCAGTGCAAGTTACATTCTCATCGCTTTAATGTCCTCTGCTTTTCCGCTGTTTCCACTATTTTACGCTTCACGAACAGTCCTTTCCGTTCCCTCACTTTATCCATGTATCCTTTCGCAATATTATCCCGGTCTGCTTTTTCTCCCATCTCTTCCAACTCCTCTTCAGTAGTTGGCACCCAGAATGGGTCCTCGTCCATCATTACGTATCTGTCATCATCGCCATCAGCGCCGGTCAGAGTTCACCTTTGTATCTCTATCATCGCACTCACCCGGTAAAAACGAGCTGCGGACTTGCAGCTCCGGAAGTCCGTTTCCGAATATCTGTGCATGCCATACATTTCTCAGACATGATCAGAGGCCGACAAATCTTTTGGTTACGCACCGTCCGCAAATCCAAAACTCTCCACGACCGGAAGAAGTGCACTCACAGTGAAGAACGAGGTGCCTTCTTTCATCTCCTCAGCAACGATCCTCCCACGTCGTTTTGCCACGACACCATACACCTTTCCCAGTACATCCGCTTGTCAATAAGAAAACTTATTTAGTTACTTTTGTTCTTGTGGTTTTAGGGCGCAACGATGCTTACTTGAAGCCTGGATGTCACAGGAATACATGGCCAGTTTCAATCGTGGAGACCAATCCAGCAATCCACCTCTGCATGCTTCTTTGACCGCCGAAATTAGTGAACCTGTGATTTGCGACACTCGTTTCGGTTCTGGCGTAGAACAACGTCAATGACGGTTCCTCAGCCCGAAGTGTCACTTTCCTAACTGTACCTTTTTCTTTTCCTATGCCCTCTCTGTCTATATCTACACGCTCCACAAAGAAGGCCATGCCTTCCATGGGTTCAGCACAAAGCGGCCCATGTAGTGTAGCAATTTGAAATCCAGTCTCGATGTTACCATCGAAATCTCTGGCAACCTGGTCTCTCAGTTGATCGCTGGGTTCGGTCTCCTTCACACGATCCAGTCGCTTTCTCAGCCTAACACCAATTGGCATTAACGACGATGGGCTGAAGGAGAAAAAAAAACAGTCCCACGATTGTCGTTCCTGGTCCTTACGAGAGTCAATTAAGAGACAGTCCCCCGCACCTCGCGGACCCATAGCCCAGATATTGTCAACAATTCCTGCCCATTCAGGACCCGCTTCCTCGCACTTGGTTTGAAATGCATGCCAGAATTGCTCCGGATGAACCGTCGGTACGCGGAGAATGTCGCCAATGGTAGCGGCTTTCTCCGCCTCATCGTCAACTTCCTCTAGATTTGCGCTGTCGGATCGCGTCCAATCCGCTAAGAGCCGCTTGACCACAGTCAAATTATTCCGTAAAAAGTCTGCAATCAGGTCCGGGAGGGGGGCGGCTCGAACGGCGAATGTTACGAAATTCTGGAAGCATGCACCGTGGATAGTGCCACGCGGCGCACCGAGCGTTTTTGGCGGTGCCATATCTATCGAGCCATGTGGGGGAACCCAGCTTGTTCTTACTGAGTGGGACATACCTGGTGCCTTTACAGCCGTTTCTCGGAATGGGACAATCGGTTCTGAGGGTTGAATTTCCACCTTGGCGAATCTCTCGCGAAGGTCCTTCAGACATCGCTAAAACTCCAAAGTTCACTTTTGTCACTCGTGGGGAGTCACCCAAAAATAAACTCACCTCCAGATGTAGTTCGCCTGCTGTCAATATCACATGCTCTCCGGTTGACTGTTGGAAAGTCTCTACGCATGGATCAGCATGATTGAGTAGCTTCATCCCGCGGATGAGCTTTGGCATGTCAGCAGGTATCACAGGCTCCAGAGCAACGCGGACAATTGGTGGAGCCTAGAACCATGTAAGCCGCGGATGAAAATAGCGAACATCGGCATACCTGTCGGTTGACTCTACCCAAGTTGATCATCCAACCTTGTGCATGCTCGCCCTGCGTCCCAGCTGCGGATGGGGCACAGATCGTTGCACTACGCCATACTGAACCTTCGAGTCCTCGGATGGCGAAGATATTTCCTGCGCTCACATTGTCCACCGCGACTAGATCACGTCCCATCATTGTATAGAGTCCATCAACTGTCGTATTGACAACGTGCAGCTTGTTGCGCGGATGCGTTGGTCCAAGTGCGTTGTCGTACTTTGGAAGGACGCACGCTACAGTGCTGCCGACGCGAATAACACCCGAGTAGAGTCTAGCAAATCCCAAAAGAGTCTCGCTCGCCTCCTTTGGTTCGCCGGGAATTTCGCCGGGAGCGGTTTGCGCGGGAATTTGGTCAGGGGCAGGGGAAGGTGACCCAGCTCTAGACTGCTCTCGACTTCCTTCGTATCTGATGCGCACCTCTCGCGCACGGGCCCGTACCTCATTGACCGTCAAAGTCTGCTTCTTGTACTCTGGCAGTTGGGCCGTAGGCACTGCAAACATCTTGCTCACGTATGCAACAACGTGGGCACTCTCACTCGCATCGCAGGAATACATGTCCTTCTCAAGTTTTGACTTTGGATCCACATGCGATTCGAACGAGTCGGGATGGAGCATCATGGGTATCCTAGTGGGTTGAGCAGCACGCGGAGATGGAATGACGTCTATGATAGTTTGAATTGCAGCTGTGGACAAGGGGAGCCATTGAGTGAATATGAGCGAGAGGAGGTTGTTGTGATCCTTGGAATTCAATTCCCGTGGGGGAATCTTGAGATTCAGCGTTGAGACAATTTTGTTAACTTTGTCGGCATTTCTACGGCCGTCACTTTTGGTCAGCCAACTCCGATTCGCTCACTGGGGGGGAAGGGGGAAGAAAAGCAATGGACTTACGGGTTAAGTAGAACGGCGTCGTACACCGCCCAAATGTTCTCGAGTACGAATTGGACAAACAGCGGTTTCAACGAACGGCCGCGGAGATGCTTGTGACTAATGACCCTTTTTGTCTTGGGGTCAAGATAAAAGTCGCCCCACAGCACACTCTTGAAGTTAGCCTCCTGGATTCCCAGCTTGGCCGCGAAGATCTGCGCGAATTTAGCGACGCGGAACCCCCATCCGCCAAGGGCGGACGCGAACACGACGTTTCCCTTCTGGGGGGCGAAGTAGATGTCCTCATCGTCTTTCTCTTGAAAACTATCAGCTGCCTCGTTGTTCACGAGTGCGTCGGCCTGCTCCGCAACGGCGTCTTTTTTTCTTGCAAGCCGACGCTCGCGCTCCTCGCGCCAACGGAGATCGTCCGCCGTGCGTTCGCCGGCAAAGAAACTGCCCATGACAGCGTTCGCCTGTTCGATGAGTTGAGCGATGTGATGATACGCTTCCATCGGCGTCTGCTTGAGTTCCGTGACGAGACGGTCTAATTTATTGATCACGAGAATCGGGCGCAGGCGGTCAACCCATGCTTGACGCAGGACGGACACCGTCTAAGTGAGGAGCGAGTCAGAGTCGAACTACTCCCCATGACGGTTAATGACCGGAAGGGTGCCGCACTTGCGAAGAAACGCCCTCAACGACGTCTACGAGGACGAGCGCGCCATCCACTAAGCGAGATGCGGTTGACACCTCACTCGAAAAGTCGACGTGCCCCGGTGTATCTATCATATTCACAAAGTAGGTTTTTGAGGAGCATCCTAAGTAAGCCCGTCATGCCGCTTCCTTGTTACATGTCTTGCGACCGCACGCACCGCCATCTACAGATTTCTCCAAGACCTTGAACCTCAATGAGACCGCACTGCTCTCCATCGTAATTCCTCGCTCCTGCTCGTCTTCTCTGCTATCCATGTAACGTATCTTACCAGCCATGCGCGATGAAATAATGTTGTTTGCGGCCAACAACGCGTCCATAAGAGTTGTCTTTCCATGATCAACATGGCCGATGGTTGTCACGACACGAATATCGGTTGCCTCTGCTGTTGACATGGGTATGGAGGTACGAACGAAAAACCTCTACCCTTACTCCGGACCGCTACAGCAAAGTCATGAGTCATGTCATACGAACTATCATAGGGTTAGGTTCCTCTTATATAAGTATCTTCTCTAAACTTTCCCTAACAGCGTCATCTAGGCCTTTCCCAATGAATACAAGCTTTCCATGCTCTGGTAAACCAACATCGTCCACTACCAAGGGCTCCAATTCATAAAGGTTTCGGACTCCTTGGAGCACTAATGTCTGGCCCGACTGTGTGCCAAATATCCCTTTACAGCGCAAAACCTCCAGCGGCCGGTGATGAGTATCTTCAGGGAGTTGAGACTCCCACAATACGGCCTGAATCCACTCCTCTAGGCGCCCCTGCCGCTCTGGCGACAACACTGGACAGCTAACCTGCAAACTCGTGATACCTCGCACCTGGTAGTGTGTACTGTGTTCATAGTCGGATCTTTCATGATCGTGCGTGGCATGGTCATGGTCATGGTCATCGCGTGGTAGGGTATCGACATGCAAGGGAACCCGAGACGCATATGCGCGGATATTGATGACATGCTTGAGATCGATGTTAGCCCGTACCGTGCGGTGAATAGTGACAGTAGGGTTAATCTTGACAAGTAGATCTTCCGTGTCCTGAAGGTCGGCGGCGGATACCAAGTCCGTTTTGTTCAACAAAATGACATCCGCAGCGGCGATTTGTCTATCTCGGTTTTAGAACATGCAGGTGACATATGGCAAGACGAAGACTGACTGACCTCAAACTTTCACTAATACCTCCTTGAGTATGGTCCTCCTCCATTTGCTAGCAGACGAACGATATGAATGAAGCCTACAGACTCTGGCTAAGGCGCATACCTGTTTACCAAATATCGCGTCTACTACGCATACGACACCATCTAGCACGATGTCTTTTCCCTTTCCTCGGTTAAACTCTTCATTGCGCCAGAATATCGATGCGATTGGGCCTAGGCACACGGGCGTTAATACAAGATTCAACAGCAGAGTCGGCTATGACGACATACCTGGGTCCGCCAGCCCAGTGGTTTCTAACAGAACGTAGTCGAACGCACCCTTGCGCTGCATTAGCTTCTCGATAGCTGCAATACCAGTATCCTTGATGCTACAGCACAGACAGCCATTGGAGAGTTCGAGGAACTCTTCAGACGACTCTGCAAAGGGATCCGATGCGGAAGAAATATTGATAGCCCTGGCTGTCCCGTCATCACGTCATTGCGCCCCACCAAGAAATGGCGGGACAAACATTCGATATCCTAGATATATGTAAGCCATCCTTCAGACAACACAGAAACTTGGGATGTATACAGCTGTATCCCCGAATTCGTTCATGATAACCGCGATACGATACCCATGATGCTCAGTGAGGATGCGCCTAGAAGATGTCAACTTTTCAGGGTCCTTTAGGAGGTGGGAGGGGGAAGGGGTTATAAAGATCAGACATACTTTAGAAGCGTGGACTTTCCTGCGCCGAGGAAGCCTGATATGATTGTGAGAGGCACCTGATGGTCTACAGCCACTTGATCGTCGATGACGGGGCCCCTCTCTGGCTCCAGCTCAATCAATGTGCTGTCACGTTCAAATCGCGTTTTGAGAACTACAGCCGCTGCACGGAAGACAGTATTAGCAGGACAGCTCACGGGATATCTTCGTCGTCACTCATCCGTAAGGGGGGTTCACCAGTTGGACAAGGGTACGCGTTGTGGGAACCCGCAAATGGCACGCGGCGCATCAATCCGTGACTCGTATTACATACCACACCGCCTCCTCGACTCATCGCACCCTCTCTTTGTTCCACCCCACCACCAACCAGTGTAATTACGCATAACATTATCATGGATGTCAAGTTTCTGCCCGACTCTCAAGAACTCCGGGATCTGATACAAGGTCCAGGGGATGTCGAGTGGAGGTACGTGCTACCGCCACTCATCTAATCCGGACGCGGATGGCTGGCAAGCACAGGTACGACATGCGACATCAATGCCAGGAGATCCTTCCCGGTCTCCTACTTGGCCCATTTCAGGTTTCCAAGAACCTATCCACGCTCAAGGACCTCGGTATTACACACATGTACGCGTTCCTACATACTACAATTCCGCATGCCGCCCTGAGCTTTGGTCTCTTGGGCCGTCCCGCCCACAGAGTCTGCATTCGGGATGTAAAGGAAGCGTTCTCTGTTCGCCCTCGTTTTCCAGATTCATTTGAATATCTCGTTCTTGATGTGCAAGATTCTGAGGAACAGAATCTAATTCGTTTGTTTCCAAGGTTTGTACGGCGAATCATCGATGCACTCTATCTCATGTATGGTGCACCATCTCAGAGCCCAACAATTCATAAACACTGCCCTCTCACAGGGTAGGCGGGTTCTGGTTCATTGCAATGGTAAGCATCCTGCCTATTACAGCTCGGCATTGAATCTCATCGGATGGTCTCCTCAAGGCGGGATCAGCCTTTCACCAGCCTTCGTGATTATGTTCGTGATGCAACACTACCGACTATCGTGGGAAGATGCTCTCCACATGGTTCAAAACCGGCGGTATTGCATCTCTCCAAATGGCGGGTTTTTAACCCAGATCAAGGTATGCGTCAAGTGGTTGATTCGGTCATCTCGGCGATTGGGTTTCTGACCAAGCCGGGTATAACTTGATAGGAATACGAAAGCATTTACAAGGCCAACTTGGCAGTATCAATGTTCCCTGCGAATCATCGCGCGGCATCACGGCGGAAACGGGAGGACGATGAGGATGACGACGACGAACGGTGCGCGAACGCGTCTTGTAGTACTACCACGACTAATTCAGCCGCATCACCTCCAGGGGAGACAAACGAGCGCTTGTTGACTCAAGCCCGTCATATGATCCTGATGCCATGGAATCATGACAGTCTCACCCCATTGTATTATGTTAGACTCGGTTCTTGTGGTCTGCTCACGCTCTTCTTCAGCGTTTCGTCTTCTCATCTAATTCGTAATCTATATCATCGATGCCGGTGGATACTATTGGGGAATCTATAAAGACTTGAGCCTTGGCTTTTCTTCCTCACGAATAACCTGTTTTGCGTGGAAGTCTGAAGGAATGTTAATTGAGTGGGCATTAGCAAATAAGCTCGATTCACCTCGACGTTTGACCCAAGCCTCCACGGAGATACCAGCGAAAACAACGCCTGCTCCTGCCCATTGACCCGGTGTTAACTTGTGGTTGTATACAGCGACAGAAAGGAGCATGGTGAATAGCTTGCGTGTCAGTGTGATCGTCCTAATGTCATCAGTCAGCGAGAACAGAAGAAAGGCTGCTAGTGGATAACGCATACACAAGGGTAAGGGATCCAAAATGCTGCAGAGTCTCGAAGATGAACAACTGGCCCAAGGCACCGGTCAACGTGAACTGAGCCAGGGGGTATATAATAGATGGGTGTGTCCGGAGGAACTCGAGAGCGCTCTTAAGCTCGGATTCACCTCCTTGGGATGGATGAAGAACGGGAATGTGCGGCAGAGGAAGTATGGAAATCAAGGTAGTAAGGAGTGTGCAAAGAAGGTTGATCCAAAACATCATCTGCTGGCCAGACACCTTGTACCGTGCAAAAACTTCGTCCTGCGTTGAATTCGTCGCCCCGTCTAGGATCAGATTGATGAAGAGATAGGTCATTCCGATGATGCTATGTCGTAAAGTGGAGTTGCCTTGACCCTTTGTGCTGTGCTTTTCCGCACCCTCTCCGCCAAAGCCCATAAACATCGTGATACCTGCTGTCACGAGCGCGACCACGACATATTTATGCGGTGCAAACGCGCGACGATATAGGACCACGTTCATCAACATGACGGGCACCAATTTACAGGACTTGGCGAGTACCATTGCGGGGTATGAGATATGGGAGAGCGCAGCGAAACCGAACGGCGCAGCGAATGTGATGAAGAAGGAACACTGGATGTACCTCAGTAGAAGCGACTTTGAGAACGCGTGCTTTGAAGGTGCCAATGCGTGACCGTTCGATTGGACATGCCCGTTTGCAGTTCCATTTGCAGCGCCATTTGATTTCGTGTTTGTATATGCAACCGAGGTAGAGATACCGAGAAGCCCTGAGAGTGTCTGACCAGGTTTCCGCCTTAAAAAAAGGTATGCGAGGGCAGATGTACAACTGAGGGCACTCTGACAAGTGCTGAGGAATATGGGCGACTTGAACTTGTCTGACGTTTTGCCATCTAGGGATTGAAAGGGAACAGACACTGGAGCAGCAAGTCAGATAGCCCTGCCGAAATGACAGCCTGTATGTCTATGTCTTACATCGCTCTTGTGAGATCGCCCATACCTAGAAGTCGTACAGCTCAGCGTCAACTGCGATTTCTACGAGTTTTCACTCACCAGAAACATCGAATAGACGCCAAACACACAGACCGCGAGCCTACGCAGACATTAACCACGGCTGCGCGTTATGGAGCTTATTAGGAAAATACCTAAGGAATGACATTCTGATAAGAAGCAAAGGGAAAGTCCAACGGTTCTAATACCGACAATCTGCCAGCAGTGGCGGGTTTGGCTATAAGCTCGTTGAACAAAAACTGAGATGGAAATGGAAATGGCAAACGTGGCGCTGATTTCATCAACGTGTGACCTTAACCTTATTCTAGGGCCTCTTGTCCCTCTAATATCTGTTGCCGCTGACCTCGAAATCCGAGTCCTGCGTTTCTGCCTCTTCCTGTTTGTCTTGTCTTGTCTCAGCTCTCGCCATCGTCTTCAGAATCCTTTCTAGATGGCCGGCCACACCCTCCGTCTTGTCGCGTGCGCCACAGCGTCACCTCGGCCCCAACGCCCTGGGCCTTGTGCCCACACACGTGCCCCTTTGGATCGCCATAGTCCCTTCTACGTGCCTCGTGTCTCACTATCTCTTGTTCTGTTCCAGATTGCCTCATGTCTGCCATTGTTCTCTCTGTACAGTAATTTCTCTGCCTCACGATTCCGTTCCTTCTCCTACTCATGGACTACATGCTGCGCCTTGCGCTGGATGCAGACTTGTAATGTTTCATGTTTTCCCTCTTTCGTAGAGAGCGCGAGTGTTCTATGAAGCATTTTGAGGGTGCACGCTTTCGTTTTTTCTTTGTGATTACTCAGTTTTTGGTCTCGTGTTCTGGCCTCATTCTCATGCCTGAATACTTACAACTTCCTGAGAGCCTTGCGCTCCTTTCTGACTGGCCATCTCACTTCCGATTCCTCTACTTACCCTTCGATCCGTGCTAGCTCGACCTACCCGCTTGGTTCGTAGTTTATTCGTGCGTCCGTACTTGACGTGTTACCACTGACTTCGGCATTCTCAGCCATTTGTCTCTGATGTATTTAACAAGGCTGTGATATACACAATAAGGAGACGTGCCATCGCCGCTAGATTTCCCCCTTCTAAAATGGTCGACTAGACGATCCTTCTGCTGCCCTTTGTGTTCCTGCATTCTCACACTTGTCAACTGTCAAAGCTTAACGTACGCGCTTCGTGCCTTCGAACTATGGAGAGAAGATCTCGCAAATGGTACCCGAGTCAAAGGAGGCCATCATCACGCGTGGAAGGCCTGTGAAGAACCCCCCTCACCATCGACCACCCCCTTTGTTCGGGGATTGCTATCCCACAGGAGCCGGGTGCTCTTCTCGAACGGTCTTCAACTGCTCTCCCGTCACGGGTTTATCGCGGACTACTCCGACAGATTTCGCCCGCTGGCAAATGATAACACCACCTGCCTGTGCAACTACAGTGACTTCACCGAAGAGTTAGGCTACCCACAGTTCACCCAGGGAGCAGTACCAGTGCCCCGTAGAACCACGTTACACCACACCCTCTTCAACTGCCCCTTGCACAAAGAGGCAAGGAGAATAACATTTGGTAACCATTCACCCTCATACATCTTCTCCACGGAACACGGAGGCCGGATCCTTGGCTGGTTCGTAACCCTCTCCCAAGCAACCCTGCGCCCTCTCCCCCCGAGACCTGACCCTCCTTGATCGGAGCAAAAGGGTAAGTTAGCCTCAGTTCTTCTCGGAACGACTTTGCGCCTACTTGCCCGACTATATACCTGATACCCACCTGCGGCTCACTTAATCCAGTTACACACTTTCGTTAGCTATCACTTCGGATCTCACTCTTGCTGGGATTTACTTAGTCTACGGACAGTAGTACCAGTACATAGTCTTGTCGCGTATAATGCGGGGACAATAAACACCAACTTCAAAAAAAAAAAAAAAAAAAAA
>QFDW01018018.1:0-10953 GCA_003315895.1 Lactifluus rugatus
TAGCCAAAATAACTTGTGCCAGTGACATGCACTACACTTCGTGACTGCTGCGTCTGAAATACCTTTACGATCCACGACTTTCGCCGTTTTAGTGGCCTTGTAAACTCCGACGCGGCATCGGTCGCAGCAAAGCCTGCGAGAATGCGTCCGTCCATACATTATTGTCCGATTCGACCCCAACTTCGCACGTCAGAAATGCATCGAATATTCATCGTTGGCGTTAGTGTCCGAGTCATCGAAGGTGTATTGTATTGTATTCCATTGGTCGTAGTAGCGTACGCAGATCCTCAATTCCAGGCATAAAAATTGTAATTGTACGTTGCCAACCTAACTGTGCTAATGGTGTATGAGGGCTTGAGCAGGGTCGATGCCTAACACTGAGAGTGACTTGAACTATTGTAACCAACAAAGCGCGCGAATGAGGGTAAATAAATATATATACGAGTATGCAGGAATAAGATATTTTGAGCAAAAACGTGCTGTATGAGTACGGGGAGATATGATCCAGGGAGACAGTTGAAAAATTAACAGATATTGAAAGAAAGCAAGACGTGAGAACGAGTAAGCCTCTACGGTGCACCTGGCTGGCCAGTTTGCCGCTCTCGCGACTGCTGACTGGAACCCTCAAGGGAGGACCGTTGCAAATCCGATACTGTAGTAGGAAGGCCGTCTGTCCGAGGGACGGGCCGACTATGCGCCTCGCCACTGTAAGACTTGCGTACCTCGGGGGGGTCCGACGGACCTATGATCTGCGTGGGTGGTATGGGGAAATCTGAGAGGCCAGAGATGCGCGAGGTGCCTGTGTCGTTCGTCGTGAAACTCGACCGCGTCACCTCTGTCATGGAAGACGGAATCGCAGATAGCGGAGGGTTGGTACTGTTGTGATAGTTAGGTACCACGACCAATGGGGGCGTCGAGTGTCCCTCGTCACGTGCAGGGACAGCGGGAACAGCGGGCGGGAGAGATTCATGGCTACGGCCCCTGTAGATGTCGCCCGCGAAGGAGAACCGGTGTGCAGGGGTTGTTGCTGCTGGTGTGGAGACAGCTTCCACCGTTCCCACGCGCAACAGTTCTGTTTCATCGGGAGTCGGCAATCAGTCGTTAATGCTACGAGTGACAGATCGTACTACGTACCATCCTGATCTGCGTCCTCCATCTCCGACCTGTCCAGCACAGACGACCTCCGGGACTCGACATCCTGAGGGATATGGATTGTAAGCGACGCATCGCTCGGACGGCCAAGGTTCCGATGCAAACTGAGCGGCAGCATCGTGGCGCTAGGCGAGTTCACCTCCGAATCTGACGTAGTGGACAGCACCACGTTCGGATCCGTACGGCTTCCCATTCCATCGCGGCCCCGCAGACCACCATGCCTCAACCCCCACATGTGCGGCGGCCTGTCCCGTTGGGTGCCCAACCTATCCAGACGATCCATATGTTGTATTGCGTCTATCTCACTATCCAGCTGGCGTCCAAGCGCAACAAGGTCGGTCGCACCCGAGGCGCTGACAACCGAGCTGACGTCCAGACCGGCCAGCGGGCCCGAGTCACGTGACCACTCCGGGCGGTGCTCGTTGGATTGCACCCGATTCGAGCCCGAGGCAACCGGTTGGTAAAATAGGTTCCGGTAACGGTTGAGGTCTTCGATACGGCTGAGGGGTCGTGGGCTCTGCTGTGGCGATGATGAGCGGGAGTTCTCTTCGACCAAGCTCGCTTGCGCAGAGTTGAGCGAGTAGGTCAACATTGACGCGGTAAACATCCGTGGATTAAGCACTTCAGCAGGAGAGGATGTAGTAGTGAGATTGGAGTGCGAAGATAGAAACGCCCTTCCATGCGCGAGATTCGAACGCGAACGCTCTGGGGTGGTTGCAAGTGTCATGCTAGGGAGCGACGAAAGTAACTGCGCAGAGCTGGAGGGCGCTCGGTGATAACTTTCACTGTCGCCGAGCCCACTATCCGCGCTGAATCGCCGTTGGTGTCCATATGATAACGCGTCTGCGAGAACGAGTGGTGCACCGCTGAGCCGGCTACTTGATGCGTACGCATGAGGTTCCGCTTGGATAACTTCCCTGGCATTGAACAACGGGGGTGAGCGCCGTGGTGGATTGTGCGGGGTTGACTTCGGTGGAGGGGGGGCGAATTCAGAAGCGGTTTCGTGCAACTCCTGGTAAGGGATGGGAGGAAGTTCAGCCGATTGCTGAGAGGAAGTTGCGCTTGGGTACGCCAAAGCAGACGCATAGGGATGAAGCGCCAATTGTGGAGGCAGGCGATGTCGCGCGGACATGTCACTAACTAGGGCAGTAGCCGATGCTGCGACCGAGACTGCAGAGGGGTGCGCGCCCGCATAATCAGAATTAGAACGCGTGTGCGAACGCCGTAGTGCAGAGCGGCCACTCTGCGCATATGGGTGGTCCGGTACGAAAATGCGTCCCGGGAACTCAGTTGCACCATGATCCTGCTCTGCAAATGGAGGCGGAGAGGACATTGCAACACCTACGGCAGAATCGCTCATCATCGGTGGTGAAGGCGATAATCGGACGTCAAGCTTCGGTGGACTGGTCTCGATGCGCACAATCCTCGTATCACGATCGTGGCGAGTAAGCAGCTCGTCCTTCGGACTCATCCTGTCGTCAGATATACACAGGCCCGTCGCGGCACGCAACGCAGCCTTGCCCTTCGACCCAGCGCGCGAGTGCCCACCAGATGACAACGTACGCGCGTGAGACGTGCAAGACCGTGTGTGCTGTGTCTGTGTTCCGTCACTCGACGTGGGAGTGTGAACCGTCGGAGCGACGAGCTGATTTCCGAGGAGCGTCTTGGTCGCGAGGAATTCCAAGCCCCCGGCATCCTTTAGCTGCGCACGCGTACGACTTGTGGACTGAGATCGTGACCGGCCAAGAGAACGGGTGAGTTTGGAACTCTGGAATGAGCGCGCTGCTTTAGCCTTCCATTCCTCGCGCTCGCGCTCGAAGGACGCTCGCATTTCCAGAACCCTTAAATTACAGTCAAATGGGTATGCAAGCATATAGCGTGGGATATTAGATGTCACCTACATTGCAAGTGATGGCACTGGTGATGGGAGAGCGAGGTCATCCTGTGCAAAACTTCGCGGTCTGCGTGGAGAAGACTGGCCCTCGATTGATCCAATTTGTTCCATCAACATAGGTTCGGCCTGCGGCGGGCCCGGGGATGACTGCGAATTCGGCGCCCGCAGATTCACAGCAGACCGAGACGGACGTAACTGCGTCCGAGAAAATGTACCGCGTTCATTGCTTGTGCGCGCTTCGGATGGACGTGTTGCGGAAGTGTGTTGACGGCTGAATGGCTGTAGTGGCGGTTCGTCGTCGGTATGCTCCATGAAACGTGGGCGAGGGAACAGCAATGCATCGCACCACGTTTCTGGGGACAGCCATCGGTACTTCCCTCGACTCGATGTTGGCTTAGTAATCGGAAAGCCGCGAGAGAGGTTGCGAAGGTTTGGAGCAGAAATGGTTTTCAACAGCGAGGAGCGCGAGGCGGGTTTGAGATGAGGAGGGACTTCGGTTTTATTTAGGGCGTCCGGGGGAGGAGGCCGCGGATGCTGGTACGAGCGATCTACACCTTTGCCTTTGTCCAATGAATGTGAGACAACGGGTAGAATAGCCGGTGAGCGTAGGGGAGTCTCGATCCAAGAAGAGGGGAAAGGATAGGCGTAGGGGTGTGTAGAAGACGGATTGTCGCTGTTGAGGAAAGTGGCAGGTGAAAATTTATGTGACGAAGTTTGCGCAGTGGCCATAGAGGTGCCGGCCAAAGTGTTCGATCGCTGGCGTGGTCGGTGCAGGGGCGGCGGTTCGAGCCGTGTTGGGCTACGAGAGCGTGAGGGTTGCGCATATTGTACTGTTGCATGGTTTGACGGCAGTGGATCATGGGACGGCGTGCCATTGCGAGAGCGCTTCCTAGACGCGGGAGCGGAATCTGAACGAGATCTCCGTGTGGAACCGCCAAAGGTAAGAAGGCTCGCGAGACTTAGGCGGCTCGAAGGACTTGCGACGGGTGGGGTGTAGAGGGACGACCGCTGCACAGGTGTGGGGGACTCCCCGACACCACCAGTAGTGTCGATATTTGCAAACGGAGTCGAGGACGTCATATTCAACCTTGGGTGGCCGCCATGTCGAGATTGGGAAATCGTGGTGCGACCCTGGAATGCTGTCGTGGATGGGCCAGGGGTGGCGTTCATTCGATAAGGATGGGAACTGTACGTGCCACTACTCGGAACAACGGACGTGACCTGCCCACCCGACCACTCGTGTAACCCCTCGGATGGCCTGGCACTCCCAAGGTTGCTCAGGACTGAGCCAAGCAGCTGCCCCCAACTATCACGGTTTTGTGAGAGCGGAATGGTGGAAGGCAGTTCGTACGGGCCGTTGTAGGGTATGAACCAGTCCTCGTCATTTTCGTTTTCTGGTGGTTCAGGAGGGAGGCGTTTGGGCCCAAAACCGAAGCGGACGCGAGGGAAGGTGGAAGGGCTGGATTGAGTTTTGGTAGCCATTCGGGGCTCAGCTGGGTGGTGGGCTGGAGAGGGGCATAAAGGGAGCGGCGGCCAGTTGAGGGAAGAGAGAGAGAGAAAGAATGGGTTTCGCACAAAGTTTGAAGATGTGATGTGTTTTATGATACGGGTTGGGAAAAACCGGAGCGTTTCTATATTTTCGAATAGATCTGTTCAGGGATAGGTGATTGAATTTAAAGTGCACAAGAGATCCTACCTATTAAAATTAGAGAAAGGAATGGCTAGCAAAACATTTAGAGATAGTGAGAAGGCTGCGGCCGACGGCGTCAAGGATGAAGAACGCGTTGAGATTTCAACGTTCAAGTGACTTTTCCAGCGGGGATAAACTGAAATGGTAAAAATGGCCATGGCAGGCCTCGGCATCCAGGTTATTCCGTTGCCACGTGCAACGACTCGACTCGGTCTGTCAGTTTCAAGTTGATTTTTGATATCCCTGTGCAAAACTGCACAGCACTCTACTTAGGACATGTTATACTAATGCTTTCTGCGTTCCTTAAAACAATAGTCTTTAGGCGACGTCCGTGTAACCCTCAGGCTTTTGATGTGAAGAGAGGAGTACAAAGGAACGGAGCCCTCTGGGACGCCACAGGTCAGGGGCGCCACACGGTTGCTCTCCCTGTCCGATTTCTGGCACTACTCTACTCACAATTGCCCTGACTTTTATTCATCTGTACCGGGGTCTTGGCTATCAGATACTGCCTGCGGAAATTTATCCAACCTGAGTGGATCCTAGTCACGTCGGTTTTGAATATCCTGTACACCCCGAGCAACTAAGTAGTACGTTCGGCGCAGCGCACACCGCCTCCGTTTCTAACAACTGGCTCCACACCCAATCGAGTACATCGACAAATGCCCTCAAAGTCCGTCAAAGGCTCCTCTGATCACCAATTCCTGCTGCATGCGATACAGTTTACCAACCCCAGGCGCGGGCACGGCATCCTCGCGGCGTCCGTGGTACACGAGGGGCTTCTCGAGAACTTGGGCCGCGCGCAGGGCGACGTGTGTCCAGGCACCCTGATTCCGCGGTTCTTCCTGCACCCACCGTACATCGCGGGCGCCGCTAAGTGCCTGACGTAGCACCTCGAACGGGAACGGGCATAGCTCCTCAACTCTGACAATCGCGACGCGCTCACCGAATTCGCGTGCGTCCCGCTCCTTCACGAGCTCGTAATAGAGCTTGCCCGATACGAGCAGGACCCGTTCTGCGCATCGCACCTCGACAAGTGGATCGCGCAGCACAGGCTGGAACGTAGACGGTTCTTCCAGTTCGGACAGTAATGATGACGCGGCCTGCCGGATCAATCAGCGGGATCCCTTCCTCATCACTGCCACTGTGCGTGCGCAGCGCCATCACGTACGGAAAGACGCAAAAGGCCCTTTGGAGCCGCTACTATCAACGGCTTGCGGAAGTTGCGTTTGATCTGGCGGCGGAGGAGATGGAAATACTGTGCTGCAGTCGTCGGGAAGGCAACACTCATGTTCACATTCGCATTTGTATGTGTGGGTCCAAATCGGTCATCCGTGAGCTGTCCACCGGAATTAGTGAACGGTACGAGTTTGGCAGGTACTATACCGAAAATTAACTTGTAACATGCGCTCCAGTCGCGAAGAGGAGTGCTCAGGACCAGCACCATCAAGGCCATGTGGAAGAAGTAGGACAATTCCACTTTGTTTCAGCCACTTGGCTGTGGGATGCGGATGAGAATGAGATCAACACATCAGATCCAAATTCGGAACCCATCAGGATTGAATCACTTACTCTCAGCGGATGAGATGAATGTGTCAACGATAACCTGTAGTCATAGGTACAGATTCTCAGGGCAATGTCAGGGTTATGCCCCACCTGAGCACCGTTGAAAAAATCCCCGAACTGTGATTTGTGATTACAGTAGGAGTTACAATCAGCCGAGGCCGACATTGACAATTTCAGATCAGATCGGGATACGCACCTGCGCCTCCCAAATTGGCAAGATCTCCGGCCTTTCCCAGCTCAGCCCATACTCGAACTTTCAATTTTCCTATTTTAGAACCTGAAAATCATCCGGCACCGAGGAGCTACACTCACTCCGAGCACAGCCAGCTCGCTCAGGGAGCCTCAGTAGACTCACTTTAGTTGATGTGTCATATATCAATCGAAGCAAAATCACATACTATTTGCCAGCTCGAGCTTGCCTTGGGAACCCAATTCCGCGTTCAGAGGGACAACAACGGATTCTGTCTGTTGGTCGACGAGCATCGCATGTCTGCACAGCGCGAAAGCATGCATGCCGGTATCATATTCCTATTAACTTACCTTTGACTAAATGTTCCACGTCCAACGTCTTGGCCCGAGATCCGTACATCGCATCCCTCGAGCATCAGTGATCCAAATGCCATGGCCTGATAGCTATCAGATTCGTGGACTGAACAGGAGAGAAAGCCACCCACTTCTGCGGTGGCCCAATCCAAACCTGTGCCCTTCTCAATCGCCTGTAGACGGTTCTTCACATGGCGCTGCAGTCTTGGGTGGATCTCCTGCATTCATCATCCCATCATGGTCCAGTCAAGTGGCCATTCTTAACAAACAGCGAACGAACGTACAAAGCCGGAAGGTACCATGACGCTCGCACGCCCAACTCTCTCGAGGATTTTGCGGGGAACGCCCGTCGCCGGATCATGCTCTGCCTTTTCGTCAGCGGGCCACACCATACCTTCCCATTGGGCCTGCAGCATTGTTGCATTTGGAATCTCTGTCTCTGCCCGAGCGAGCTCCGAGTCAAGAAGACCACGCGCCACATCACGCACAGCTTTAGCCTCGGCAGAGGTGATAATGTCGTCCGACTAAACCCGCCTGGGCTCCTCAGAGAGAAGACCAAGAAAAGGTGAAGGAGACGGACGATAAGCTGTTCTTCATACAGCGCAGGAACCGACTTCCTGGACCGTATCCTCTCGTACATCAGAGGTTGCGTGAACGCGGGTTCGTCAAGCTCATTGTGGCCCCTATAAATGGATCTGCTCAATCAAGGGAAAGACGGGTAATAGGAATGACGTGCCAGCGACGATAAACTAGGAGGTCGATGATTACGTCCTTGCGGAAGTAATGCCGATACTGGAATGCGATATCAACAGCACGGGCGACGTCTTCCAGGTGCGGTGAGCAAGAGATATGACAAGAATAGAAACCTTGCCTTCTGGATAGTCGCCATTAACGTGGAGCACGGGAGCATTAATCATTTTGCCGATATCAGAACAGTACAACGAAGAACGTGCGCTCGAAGCTGGGGTTGTGTAACCGATGCTTCACGGAAATCTGAATGAGAGGTCTGTCAGGAAGTGAAATACGTACCTGTTACTGGATGCATAAAATGTATATCAAACATACGATCACGGGCGTGCGTAAAGATAATACCCACTTGACAACTATGTGAACACTTCCGCCACTTGTAAAGTGAGGAAGATTACCTGTGAGCATGGTCAATAGTGAGAAGCCAACCACTTTGGATGACGCACTTAGCCCGAGAGTCTCCATGATCACACCTTGGCCAGTAAAGCTTGCATCTCCATGTAATTGGACACACATAACCTTGTCGCCGAGCATACAGTCCTCGGGCGATGAATTGAGAAGCGAGTATTGCTTCGCGCGCGCTTTGCCGAGAGCGACAGGACTCACGGCTTCCAGGTGTGAGGGATTTGGGAGTAAAGATACTTTCACGTCAGCACTTTCGTAGGTCAAGGTCGGCGAGGCGACTGGATGGAAGACCTTTAGCACCCGGACGGAACAATTGGGGATGAGGGTACCCATGTGACTGATCACATCCCCGACGGCTCCCAGCTCTTCGGGAATCTCGTAGCCACCTTTGATTTTATGAAATAGAGAAGCCGGAGATAATTGTAGCAGTCCGGTTAATAGGTTCAGACGACCTCGATGCGGCATGGCAAGCACGATATGTTGCACACCAGCTAGTCAAACTTCACTGAGCGCGAAGGAATCCTAACGACTCGTGAAACGCTTACCCCGGGCGGCAACTGAGAAGAGGGTGTCGAGGGCAGAAATCATCGACTCGCCCCCTTCCAGACCATAGCGCTTCAAGTTAGGGAACTTGAGCTGGAGGAACTGATCGAACGCCTCGCTCTGAACGAGGAGCTCATGGATACGCTTCTTCTGACGAGGTTCCGGAAGGGGCAGCGCACGCGCCTCCAGCATGTGTGAGAACCAGAGACGTTCAGTCTTGGAAGGCGAGTGCATGTATTCGTACGCGATGCGCCCTACGTACACGGAGCGCAGGTGACTCGTGATGTCGCGCAATGTCCAGTGCTCAGGATCGTCCGGTGCTTCGCCGACTCGCTTTGTCCACACGATGCCATTGACGTCGTATATCTTGGAGCTGTCAATAAGACCATACCGCTTAGGGTCGAGCGCACTAACGTCCTCGCGCTGGAGGAGGTCCAGGGGGTCAATGCGGGCAGCGCGATGTCCGTGCACTCGTAACGAGTCAACGTATCTGAGGAGGGATGCATTCTCGACCCGGTTGTGTAGCTGTGTAGAAGAGTCTAGGAAGGTGAGGATCTAGTCAGAACGGTCGTCTGGCAGAGAGCACCACTAATACACCGCCTGGCCAGTCCGAAATCTATTGCGTGGAGCATCGAGCACGAGAGTCAACTCACAATCGGGCAACATGAAAGCGCGAGGTTTTCTAAACCCAAAAGATTCATCATGATAGCTTCGTGCTACAGCCAACCTTCGTCGGAGCTGCCGAACAGAGGGTCGGTGGGCCAGACATAGAATCATGTCTGGTACGGGAATCTGTTGAGAGCAAGCCTCGCAGCTCGGATGAGAGAGCGCGAAGAGAGAACAATGTCGACGCTACTCGTACGGCCGGAACATATCATGCATTATGTACCATGTCCCGCCCCGGCACTTGTCCTGGCACTAGTACTGTACACATACGGTGCTGATGTATTCGTATACTTATGTTGTCATGGCTAGCCGGCGCTGTTGACAGTAGGCGAGACGATTGCTCGTTCGTCACCAATCGTCAAGCACATACAATTCGACAATGACAACATATATATACACGTGCTCTCAATTAGCCCATGTTCCTCAATATTCGTCGGGTAGCTTGGCCACTCATCGAGCAAGAGCGTCATCTTGTCTCCAGCTTAACACTCCCCACGACCCATCTATCAGCTAAGCCTCCAGAAGGCGATGAGCGATGAGACTAGCTGCACTAGATTAAGGCCCGATCCCAAAGACGCTCCAAACCGGGCATGCCCCGATCGCGCCAATAGCCTTGGCAACTCGCTCTTCATGATTAAAAACCGCGAGTGACACACAGCCTCAATATAGGGAGAGCCCTACTTCCAGCAAAAATTAAATGAGGCGCCAGGGTTCAAATGTTCAAAATATACACTCTCCCGTGCGAATAAATGGGCAAGTTTGTACGCATGTTGAGATTGAAAGAGTATATGATCCGACCAGTCACTCAAGAGCCACTATGTCCGGGTAGGCATTGCCATGTAGCATTTGCATGGGATTGCGCCAGCGATGTATGGGATGCAAAAGAAACACGGCGAGAATATATAGCGCCACATGACACCCAACAGCATGAGAGGTGAAGTACAAGGCTAACCCTAGCGATTACGCAGTCCTGAAATAGTTATCAGCCTGTCTGAGCTGTACGGGTACTCAGACGATAGACGCACTTCTTGTGAGATGCTTTGATAGCAGCAACCTTCTCCTTCTTCTCCGCGATGCGCTTTGCGATAAGGGCGCTGGAAGACACTCAGTACGAGCGCCAGTGAGAAGAAAGAGAGGGACACGACGTACTCATACTCCGCCTTCTGTTCCTTCTGGTGTTCGAGTCGGCGAAGCTTAAGGGCACGGAGATGTCGGCGGCGCTGAAGACGCAAAGGAGTGACCAGCCGCTGGATCTTTGGGCTGTAAACGTTGCGAGTATCAGCTATTTGTATTTCCCTGCTAAGAAGTGAGCATGACGCGACTCACGCCTTATAGTAGGGCTTGGCATTCTCCTTCTTTTGCGATTTGACCTCACGCCGGACGACATACTTGCGTACATCATCCTCTTTGGAGAGGTTGAAGAACTTGCGAATTTTTGTTGCGCGCTTGGGGCCAAGACGCTTAGGGAGGACGTTATCAGTGAGGCCAGGAAGCTCGTCGTCACCCTTCTTGACGATAACAAGTGAGAGGACTGCAATATCGGGCCCAACGATGCAGCCGCGGACAGATTTCCGTCTTCGTTCGCCCTTACGCCGCTCACGATAGCATGAATGGCCATCGGCAAGGAGCAGGCGGACACGATGAGGGACGAGGACACCCTGCTTCATAGGGAAGCCTTGCTTGTCGTTGCCACCAGAGATGCGGAAGATATAGCCCTTGAACTCCTCGCCGATGGTATCTCCGGGAACCT